>PVJS01006232.1:0-60786 GCA_004027185.1 Glis glis | reverse complement strand
ACTGAATTAGTGGTTGCTCCAATCCTAAGACTCCAGCTCTTAGACCGTTCGACCAGCTACTGGTTCCTCTGACCCTCCACGTGCAGTCAGAACCTGGGACTACATTGCTGCAAACTGTAAGCCATCTGATAAATCCTTTTTTTAAAAATATACTCATTCTGTGTATTCTGTTAATCTAGAGAACCCTGTCTAATACAGTATTAAACTACAAAGCTTCTGCTCATCAAAGGAAACTATCAAGAGCCTAAAGAGAAAGCATACTGAATGGGACATCTTTGCAAGCTATCCCTCTGACAGAGGCCTAATATCTAGGATATACAAAGAACTTAAAAGACTTTACACTAAAAAAACAAATAATCCTATCAAAAAGTGGGCAACTGAAATGAATAGACACTTCAGAAAGAAGAGATACAAATGGCCAATAGATACATTGAAAAATGTTCAACATCATTAGAAATCAGGGAGATGCAAATCAAAACTACTCTAAGATTTCATCTAACACCAATTAGAATGGCAATCATTAAGAAGTCAAACAACAACAAATGTTGGCGAGGATGTGGGGAAATTGGGACTCTTCTACACTGTTGGTGGGATTGCAAACTAGTTCAACCACTATGGAGATCAGTGTGGAGATTCCTCAGAAAACTGGGAATGGATGCACCATATGATCTGTCTATACCACTACTGAGTATCATACCAAAGGGATTGAAACCAGAAAACTACAGTAATATAGACATGCCCCATGTTCGTAGCAGCACAATTCACAGTGGTGAAATTATGGAACAAACCTAGGTGTCCATCAACAGATGAGTGAATTACAAAATTGTGGGAAATACACACAATGGAGTTCTACTCAGCACTAAAGAAGAACAAAATAAGATCATTTGCAAGGAAGTGGAAGTATCTGGAGAACATTATGTTAAACGAGATCAGTCAATCACAAAAAAAGAAGGGACATATGTTTTCATAAATATTTGCAACTTAGGGAGTAGTGGGGACACACGAGGAACTCTGGTTGATAATGGAGAGCCCTCAGTGGGGCAAGGGAAGTGGTACAAGGGAAGGGGAAGGGCAAGAAAGAAGTGAATCTGTGGAATTACTATCATGAACAATATGTATATGTGAGAATAAACCAACATCATTCTTGGTACTTCATATGGGTGGGGGGAGGTGGGAGGGACACTAAGAGCTGTGTGCATGTATGTTAACATCAAATTGATATTCACTGTGATGTAAGACTCCAATGCACCAATAAATGCACAAAAAATAAAAATAAAAAACTGCAGATGGACTTAATATCAAAAATAAAATAAAATAAAATCATTGTTAATATCATTCTTTACAGATGAATCATAATTTTGTATGTTTATAGAGTACAATGTGATGTTTTGATATATGTATTCAATATGGAACAAATTAACATATTAATCACCTAGCTAGATCCTGTTTCAAAATATAAAATACAAAAGTCTGGGGGTCTAGCTCAGAAGTAGAACACCCCTGGGTTCAATCCTAAGTACCAATAATAAATAAATAAATAAAATAAAATAATAAAAAAGAAATGTAAATATAAGACTGCTGTTGGATTTCTGGGAAAAATCTAATATCCTCATTAAAAAAATATTCTTGTAACCGGACACAGTGACACACTCCTGTCATCTCAGTACATGGGAGCCTGAGACAGATGGATCGCAAGTTTGAGGCTAGCTTCAGCAATTTAGCAAGACTCTGTTTCAAAATTAAAGAAAAATAATAATAAAAAGACTCAGAGTGTAGAGGTAGAATGCCCCAAGTTCAATCCCCTGTACTACCTACAAGAAAATGCTTGAGAAGAAACTCTTCTACCTTTTTTGGAGGAGATGGGATAGCTGTAACTATGATCTCCTCTTGCATTTAGGGTAGAAGCCAACAAACAGTGAATACCAATGGAATGAAAATGATGAGGGTCCTTGATGACATGCATGTGTCACTGAGCTAACCAACCTCAAGACAGCTTCCTCTAAACATTAAATTCTCCACACTGATGGCCAGTTGCTCTTTAGTATGCACCAAATAATGCCCCTCCCAGGTGCATATTCCACTAAAATGTCTTGTAGAAACAACACTGAAACTCATAATAAATAGACAATACTAAAATTTGAAATCATAGGGGAAGTCATAAAGAAATGCTTTAAGTCCTTTTCTTGAAATTATTCCATGTAACCTACTCTTTCAAATTAGGCAAAAAATCCCTTGTAAATAGTGCTGGCCCTGTACTTTCCTGACATGTCTATTTTTTACTTTATAATTTTAAAATAATTGGAAGTCTCCTATCTCAGAACCATTCCTCTGAAGAGAATATATGTATATGGTTAAGAGCTCTGCCCTATTTCCAACATTTGATATTAGGTAGTTTCTGTTACTCTTTCTGATTTAAAAAAATGCTCATGCCATGTGTTAGTATAATTTGCATGCCAACTTTCCCAGCAGAAAAATTGGTCCTATTTAATACATCTGCATCACCATCTTTCAAAGTAGCCATTGGGCAAAATGTGAGGTCCAGAAAAGTCTTTCCCTATTTCTCTGGAGATGAGCTAGGTTTAGACAGATGTCTCTAGCTTCCTGTCTGCTCATCCAAAAGAAATTTTCTATCTACTTCCATGCATGCTACTTGCTGTTTTATATTTAAAAGCAGGTAGGGAAATAAATTTGGAAACACCAGTTATTCTCCAAGGGCCTATGTTGGCCTACTATGTGTTATTCCCTGTGCAAAGTGTGGACATGGTGTTCTTAGGAAAAGACTCCATACTGGGAGAGGGCAGTGAGAGCAGAAGACTTGTTGTACAGTATCTCTTCTCCAATGCCACACAGCAACTGCTTCATTCACAGTCTACAACAACAACCACATCCTTCATCTTCCACGCATGGAATAGCCACATACTTATTGTCTATGTTAAATGAATTCTAATGGTGCAAATTTTCTAAGAATTCAGTGTTATGCAAAGTATAAAGTATAAATCCCAGTAGATCAAAAGCCTATTGATTCAGTTAATGAATAATCTGTGTATGGCCTTACTGAAAAAAAAATAGCTCAGGCTCATCCTTCGGTTGCAGAAACAAAACATGATGTAGACGATTCATATACAGAATCCGTAATATGCCCAAGAGGAATTGAAAGAAATTTTGAAGCTGTGTCAGACAGCACGTTTGTATTGTTCTATTGAAATAATCTCAACCCACAAAGGCTTTGCTGTGGACTGAATGTTTGCATCCCTCCAAAAGCCATATGTTGAAATCTAATACCCAATGCAATGGTATTTGGAGATGGGGACTTTTAGAGGTCATTGGGTCATGATGATGGAGCCCAGTGGACTCCGTTACCCTTTCTTCCATGTGAGGATAGAGTGAGAAGACAGCACTGATGAACCAGGACGCTGGCTTTCTTGAGACACAAAATCTCCTGGTGCCTTGGTCTTGGGCCTTCCAGCCTCCAGAGGTGTGAGAAATAAATGTATGTTGCTTATAAGCTGCCTTGTTTATGGCATCTTGTTACAGCAGCCGGAACAGACCAAGAGCAGACAGACTCATGACCACAGATGGCAGGCCTCTGCTCTGAACTCAGGTCTAGAGGACTCTGCTCACTGTGATCCTTCTGCCACCAGGGTTGTTGTGGTCTCCACCTCCTGGCAGGAAGAAAAAAAATCATGACTAGTCACGTGGCACTCTTGGAGTCTTTGCCTGCAACTATCCAAGGTCCCTCCTTGCATTTTCTTTACTAAAGCACATAATTGACTGGGCCTGACTATGCAGGAGCACGAGACTGTAGCCCTACCATGTGCCCAGAAGGAGGAGAACCAGGAATGCTGGTGCCACTTTTTGCCACCCAGGTCAAAGGGAATACTGGCTACTCCCCTTGATGAATGTAGTCACATTGGGGAAAACCTGCAGAAGACCGAGTTTGTTTCTAGCTGTGCTCCTTAGTCAGATGTCAAGAGTGTTCTGTCTTCTACACTTCCTGCTCCAGTGGGCATCATGCTCTACACTTCCTCCCTCCACTAAGAACTGAGGACCTAAGGAGATGGTGTAATTCTGTGCCTTCCACTAGTCCCCAACACATTCTTCTCTCATAGGAAACACTTTCACCATCCAAGTAGAAATGACAAGCCCCGAAGAATTCCTCATGTAAAAACAAGATATTATTTTTAGGAAAGGTCCCCAAAATATCTGTGACTTCTGTACATCCCACCACAAGGACAAGGTCCAGATGTTCATATGAGCCAATCTATCTGTCAAAACCAAGACTCTGGCTTACAGGAAATGTTCGCTGTGTGCCAGGCATGTGCAAACCACTTTACATCAAATGTCTCATTGCGTCTCTCTGAGCCTTAGTCTCCACATCTATGAAAGGACACCATCATGGGGGTTAAATGGTTTGTCCAAAGTCACTGCCTTTGTTTCCTGTGGCTTCCATAACAATGTATCACAAACTAGATGTTGACCATCTCTCAAATCTAAAGGTGAGCAGCCCAAAGTCAAGATGTTGGCAGGACTGCAGTCCCTCTGAAGGCTCCAGGAGAGAGCACTCTATTCCAGGTACTGCTTGGCCTGTTGCTGCCCCACTCTTGTCCTTACCTCTGCCATCACATGGCCTCCCCTGCTCACCTGTGCTTTCTCTTCTTCTGTGTCTTATAAAAACAATTGTCATTGTGTTTAGGATCCATCTGGATAATCTAGGATGATCACATCCCAAGAACTGTAATTACATTTGTAAATACCCTTTTTCTTAATAACCACATGCCAGGGGTGTGTATTAAGGAAGGGACATGACATTCTGAGGGCCACCATCTGACACTACAGTCACATCGTGGCTAATTGTAAGACTGGGCCACAATTTTGGGAGAATCTCATTTCAAGATGTGAACCCAGAACCATTAAGCTGATGTGCCTTCTCTGTGGACATTTTTACTCAAGTTCCATCTTCATGGTCAGTGACATTTTTATTAAAAAATGTCATTGGTGAAGAGTCGTGGGGAAGTTGACAGCTATAAGCCAGTCCTGCCCTCTAGAATATTAAAACCCAGTTGGGATATGTGACACGAGCTTATGAAAAACTCACTAGCAATATAGGAAGAATAGCTTCTCCATTGATGAGCACAGGAAATCTAGAACATTCTGTTGCTGAGATGTGCAGAGGGGACCAGGAGAGCATAAGGCCACGGAGGGGTCAGATTGGAGGTCCCTGAAGTAGTTCACATATGAAGCCATAGGGTTCCTCTTCGGGGTGGTGGCTGTGAAAATGGAAGGGAAAAGATTATACGGGAGAAACATTGTAAAAGAATCAGAAGTTGGTGCCAGGTATTCAGGATATTGGTAACATGAGTGAGGAATAGACCAGAGACAATATATGAGATTTGCGTTTCGGTAACAGGAATGTCTGCTAACTCCCTTTGTGGTTCATTCTGTTGCTGAAATTGGCCTGAGCTCCACCTCGTGCCCTCCCTTCCAGAGCTGCTATCTTTCTTTGAGATGCACATCTCTCACTGGGCTCATGGCCCAGCAGAGTAATCAGTTGTGGAAGATGGAGGAGGAAGGAAGGTGACCAGATGGGTTGAGCCTGTTTTGCACGGACCTTTCAGCTCCCTAGAGAAGAGCAAAAACATAACTGAAGACTGTAAAATAATGTTTTATGGATTTTCATCTCTGCCAAAACTCTCACCACATCTGTTATATGCTATAAAATTACGTGTCAAAAGAGACACACACCTCGAGCTATTAAAGAGTATCTAACTTTACAGTCAGAAAATGTGCTCCACAGGAATTTCAGAGACCCCAGGGAATGAGGGGCCATTCCCACCCCCTTGACTGTGGGTGACCAGCCCATCCTGGTTGAGTGACTTAGGCCCCATCAGCCACCCAATCCTTGGAGACTGTGCTCCTCCAGCCTGCCCCTTGCTTATGTGGACAGTGCTCTCCTTGCCCTGACGTCTTCTCCTGAGTGTTTAACCATGCCCAGGTCTCCCCCAGGCCCTGGCGCTTGGCTGGATGTTATCAAATTACTCTCCAATACAAAGCTCTGTATCTGGCTCTAAGTCCTCTCATTTCTTCACTAGTCCTAGTGAGGTTTTTCCAAAATCCGTGGGACCTCGCCCTTCCTCCCCCCTAGGAAATAAAAATGGACAAATAAAAAGCCCTTCCATGCTTCTCCAGTTTAAAGGATGAGATGCCATCTAACTCCAGTTAGAGTGTCAATCATCAAGAACACAAACAATAATAAATTTTGGTGAATATGTGGAGAAATAGGAACTTTTATACACTGTTGGTGGTACTGCAAACTAGTACAGCCACTATGGAGATCAATGTGGAGGTTTCTCAGAAGATTGGGAATAGAACCATCATATGACCCACCAATACTGCTCCTGAGCATCTTTTCAAAGAGATTGAAATTAGAATATTGTAGCAATACATGCATATCCATGTTTATAGCAGCACAATTCACAATAGCCAAATTATGGAACCAGCCTGTCCATCAAAAGATGAATGGATCACAAAACTGTGGTATATATGCACAATGGAATTTTACTTAGCCATAAAGAAGAACAAAATTATGTCATTTGCTGGAAAATGGATGGGACTCAGGAATATTAAGCTAAGTAAGATTAGATAGTCTCAAAAATGAATAGTTGTATGTTTTTTTCTTATATGTGGGAGCTAGATAGAAATTGGGAAACAAGGATAACATCAGATAAAAGAGCAGAGACTCCAATGGAATGACAGAGGAGGTTCGGGGGCTGAAATAATACTATGTACATATATAAAGTTACCAATTCCAATCTCAAAGACATGTATGGAGAGGGGGAGGGAAAAGGGTGGGACTGGGAGGAAGTGCTCCAACAGATGTGTGCCTATCACTCTCTACCTCAGTATGATGTATAAATACAATTCACCAAATGAAAATAATACATTAAAATATAGAATAAAGTTTAAAAATTTCTCATAGTCTGCAATCCACTGAAAACTCTGGCTCCATACCTCCTGCCCCACCCCACCCCTTGCACTCCCCTCTAGGTCCCACACATATAAACTGTGCGCCTGCTGAGACTTTCCAATATTCCCTGTCCCCATCAGATCTCAGTCTGAAACCCTACCTGCAGCTCCACTGGACAGATCCTACTTCTGTTTGCCTCTCACTTCAGAAGCCCTCTGTGATGAGGCCTTCTTTAAACCACCCGTATCCTGGCCCCTGCACTGTGGGGCCTGCTCCTCCTGCCACCTTCTGCATTGGGAGGATGCCACATTCCTTTCTCCAGGTCATTCAGCAATGACATCTATCTTGCAAGCAGAAAGCAGCCCTCGCCAGACAATCACACCTGCCTAGGCCTTGGTCTTGGAGTTCCCAGCCTCCAGACCTGTGAGAAGTAAAATTTACTGTGAGAAGTAAAATTCTGTTCTTGATAAAGTACCTAGTCTTAAGCATTCTGGTACAGCAGCACAAAATGGACTAAGATGGATGATGCATTTCAGTGTAGATCTCTTTTCATTCACTGTGCTAAGAACTTGGGTATCTTTGTAATTGTGACACTTCTCCTATAGTTCTGGGAACTTTTATGTCTTTGAAAGTTGGGGTATGACGTTTTCTAAGACTGCTGTAACAAATTTCTACACACTTGGTGACTTAAGTCAACAGAAAGTTATTCTCTTATAGTCAACAAAGCCAGAATCTCAAATTCAAGGTGATTGGAGGGATGTGCTCCCTCCAGAGGCTCTGAGGGCAATCTGTCTTTTGCCTCTCCTATTTTTGCTTGTTCCTGGCACACCCTGGCATGGTTACATTTCTTCAATCCCTGCCTACATTGTCAGTTACTTTCTCATCTGTGTCTTACAAATGTCCCTCTGCCTTTCTCTTACAAAGCCAGTCATAATGATATTTAGCCTACTTGATAATCTAGGATAATTTCCTCATTTCTTGATCCTTAACCATATTTGCAAAAACTCTTTTTCCAAATAAGGTAACTGTTATGATTAGATATAGAAAAAGATCCTGTATTGATGCTCAGAATTGATCATGAAGACTGTAATCTCATCAGTGTGTAAGTCCATTGTAAGGATTTACTGGGTAGTAACCTAGGCAGGTGGGATGTGGCTGGAGGAGGTGGGTCCCTGGGGGTGTGGCCTTGGGGACTGTGCTTGCATCTTCTAGTTCTATTGCTTCTAGTCTCCATGGTGTGAAAGCTGAGTTCTCTGTCTCTCTGTCTCTCTCCGTCTCTTTCTCTCTCTCTCTCTCCTTCCATGCCATGCCTTGAGCTCTGCAGAACTGGCCTAACATGGACTGCTCATAGTTCTTCAGAACTATAAGCAAATAAGCCTTCCTTCCTCTAAGATTTTGCTTCCTTGGGTAGGTCTTATAAGGAAAATTCTCATTCAAGGCCCTGTGTTTTCTTCAAAATTTTAGAAACCTCTCAGGTTATTGCTGTTTTCAACTATGATTTACTAGTGAGCTTATAAGTTTCTGTTAATTTTGGTAATATTCAAAAAAGGAATGGAAATGTCTGTTGCTAAATTTGTTGCATTTAACTAACTCCTGAAGTTTATATGACAGTATTCCTGTGTTGGACTCATTTCCCCTGACTTTGCTATTACGGTTATTACAACAAGGGCTATATATGAGCATCATTATCTGTTTCAGATCTTTGTCTCCTAGGAAAATGTAAACACTTAGGGCAGGAAGAGAACTCTGTCTTAGAAATCCAGTATCAAGAAGAGTGTCTCACATAAAACACCAAATGAATGAGTTGAAGTTATTGGCTTGGATATCCTTTAGGACATATCTTGAGAAATGGGAGGACCCGCTACAAGGGTAAGAGCATGGCAAAACTCCTGATGCACATGACAAATGGCTTTCGGGACAGTTTCTCATGCAGTTATTTGCAATGTTTTATTTATTCACTGCAAAAGAGGTCAGAGCTAAACACCAACTTGCGTTTGTGTTCTATTCCTTCCTCCAACAACTGGTACACTTGAGTCCTCTTGCTCCAAGAATTCTAAGCCTCTAACTGCTGACACATTGAGTCAATAGGATCAGAGACCTAATTATTTAGTTGGAATAAAAGAAAGGTCAAAGTTTTCTAGCTGTGTTGCTATGTTATCATTTAACCCTGTCTATCATCTAGCATTTTTAAAGTCTTTTTCAAAATGTGTGGACTGAATTACCTTGGAAAAGTCCCTGACTTTATAGGAAAAATCAATAGAGCAGCCTGGGTTCCTGAGGAAATGAACTTTTAAAATTTCTTCTCAATATACTTATTTCAACTAAAGAAAAACCTATGTTGCAGACACCCATGACAGTGCACACAGCCTAATTAATAATAATGATGTGAATGCATGCTGTGTTTTACTACTTTGCTTCATAGAACATTTCAAAACTTGCTTCTCTCCTAGTATAGAGAAGTGCTTTGGGGCAAGGAGTTATAGCTCAGTAAGAGAGCACTTGTCTAGCATGCCCAAAGATCCAAGGTTCAATCCCCAGTACCACAAAAAAAGAGGAAGAAAAATAAGAAAGACCGCATGTAGATTTGTCTTTTACCAATAATATGCTCACTGTGAAACATGTTCTCTGTTTCTTTCCTTTATCCCAGAGTTTCACGTGTCAGAATTATCTCCTCAAAGTGATGATTCTCACCCTTGTCCCTGTCCCTGAGATGGGTGAAGTTTTGTGCTGGAGAAGTTAGAGCATGATCTAAGGCAGGGAACTGGAACAGGGTCATGTCTGAAACTTCAGTGCAGTGACCTTGGCAACTATCTCCCAGGTCAGGGTCTGACCTCAGCAGGACAGGCTGAGATGTGACTCATCACATTGAGAAAGATCTACTTCTTCAGCATCACACGCCTACCAACCAAGCCCTGGGACATACATGTGAAACCAAAGACCAGGTGGTTAATTCTACAACACGAGCAATCTAATTGTCACTCCGAATGAAATATTTCCATTGGCAGAGCCAGGATATTTTCTCTCTGTGACTATGAGACAGTCAGGGAGCACCGTGGTGGGATAAAAGGCTGGGACAATGAAATAAACCCCTGGGCACAGCAAACTATGACCCTGGGCAGCATGTCATTTGCTTCTCTACCCTGGCGCTCTTTTCAATAGAGCTGTCATGAGACCCCAATAAAAACACAAAAGCAGAATGTTGGCACAAGATGAAATTGTTACTGAGAAAATAAACCTTAAATCAGCCCTCTAGCTTCGCTTATTCTTAGTTGACTTAAAAATCATTAATTTGGGAGGTCACACGGCTGGGCCATGCATGATTAGTGTCCCACTGGCTATTCTGCAGATTGTGCCTCTGCTGTGTGGGTTATGATGATAATGGTTGCCTAGGTTACATTTTAGGACTTGAAGGCTGTTTTTGTTGAAAACACTGACTCTTCCCTTGGGCCTGCAGATGTCTGATGGGTGACGGGAATGACATCTCTGTCTTTGTATTATGTCTGTTCCCTTTGCTGTCTTAACCTTTGGGTCAGAATCTACTTGGCTCTGCAGGTGGACATGTGGACTGCCCATTGGATCCAATGTGTTTTCTTCTACCCCACCCTTGTACTTTTTCAGCAGCCCAAGCATCTCAAGTCCTTCAGCCCTATTGTAAGGCCCAGCTAGAACCACAGGCCAGGAACTTTGCACGGGATGATGGTGTCAAGTACAACAGGAACTCAGCAGTTCTCAGGACAAGTTGACAGTGATTGCCCAGTACTCCAAGTCTCATGCAAGAAAAAACACCTTTCAGAATCATGCCCCTGGCCAATGGAAATTACCAAATGCCAACCCACCCCAGCAAATTGTAAAAATGCATGCATCTCCTTTTGATCGGGTGCTACCTGGGTGCCTTCTTGCTTCAGCTGAGGCCCTAAGCACCCCCTTTAGCTGGAGCCCCACCTGAAGCCTTGCCTGTGTAGGCTCCTAAAATTTGGTTCAGTTTAATTTCTACCATGACTGAGTCAGAGGTTCCTGTCTTGGTAACAAGTAGACCCACATAGGAAACAGAATCAGACAGTTCAGCAGTGAATGAACTCACTCTGCCTACAGTCAGAACAAGAGGAAACTCAAAGGCTTAATGACCCTGGGATCAGAGGGTTTGAAACCACCACTTCCACAAAAGGGACAGTGTTGTCATTGGGAACATGGTGTTTTATGTCCACTGCCAGAGCATCCTTTCCCCTTGAGAGAAGACAGCTGAGCATGCCAACATTAGCCTCATTGGGGTGGACCCCTCCACTGGCTCCTTACTGGGCTGCGCCCTGCCCCACACACCAGGACCGAAGGTTGCTGCCATGTTTCTGCTCCAGGCAGAAGTTTTAGTCTCCCCTTATTTTCATCTTTGACTCACATCCCTGGCAGTTCTACTGTGAAGGGCTTGTCATAGCTGCCTTTTCCCCACCACCCTCCATCTTATATCTGGCTCCACGGGACTCTATTCCAGAATTGTTACTGGAGCATATTAGCTGGTTTCCAGACCTTCGAAGGTATCCAGATGACATCTACCTTCTTTAGATAAGTCAGTCTATGAAACTGTATTTCACACAGTTGCTAAAAGCCTTGAGCCCTTCTGTTTTATGGAACGAATGTCTCTGAGGCCAACGGATATATGTGTAGGCACCCAAGTCTAACTCGCTGTTTATTCCTCCTACAGAGAGCTGAGCCCAAGCACCCTGTACACATTAATTTAATATTTAGATTTACAATAAAAATGCTACATATATATCCCAAGCATTGATTGACTGAAATATCCTAGTGGTATTCCACTAATGTGCAACAATTTTTTTCTTGAAGAAGGTTCTTTTTTTTTTTTGCGGTACCAGGGATTGAACTCAGGGGCGTTCTACCTCCGCGCTACGCCCCCGGCCCTATTTTTTTATACTTTATTTTGAAACCGGGTCTCACGAAGTTGCGGAGGGCCTCACTAAGTAGAGAGAGCGAGAGAGAGCGAGAGCGAGAGAGAGAGAGAGCGAGAGAGCTGAGGCTGGCTGCGAACCCGGATCCTCCGGTCTCCGCCTCCCAAAGTACTGGGATTACAAGCATGCGCCACCACACCCGGCTGAAGAAGGTTCTTCACTTGGGATCTGATGTGAATTTAATTGATTCACAAGTTGGAGGTGACTCTAGAGACAGGAAAACAGGATACAAGGCTTCCTAGTGCATGGGAGACTTCCTTGGGTTCATCTGATTTACTCTACCTCCATAATACCCATTGTCTGTGAGATGCTTCATGTCTAGAGGGGGTGAACTTTTCTCAGCTTTCATCAATTTCAACAGTCAAAGAATGTTGCAATTATAGAAACAGGTTTGGAAGGACTCAAAAACCAATGCTGTTTATTTAATTTGCATTAGATATTTAATGAAATCACAGTAAATATTAGAAACTACAGTGGATTTGTGTCACGGTTTTGAATTCGATTTCTTTGATTATTACAGGAATATTCTAATTTACCATTTCTTCTTTTAGGATTTGGTAAATAGTATCTTTCTGAAAAAGTGTCCCTTTCATAAAAATTTTTATAGATATTGGTTTTGTGTCTCATTAATTTCTTCTTTTGTTACTATTTACTTCTTTTATCTAGTAATATTTATTTGATATTTATTTTTCTATTTGAGATCAACACAGAACAATACTTTTCGATTTTTTCCTAAAATATATTTAAATATCCACATTTTTCTTCAAAATTCTAGCCACCTCCCACATGTATATATTCATTATAATTTAGTTTGAAACCTTTAAATTTCAATGAGCTACTAGAAATTTGTTGCATAATTTCCAAAGCCAGGGAGTTTTCCAGTTATCTTTTTATTGCATTTTCTAGCTTAAGTATGTGTTCAAAGAATATAACTCACATGTTTTCAATCCTTGGAAATTTGTTGAAGTGGTCCAGAATACAGACACTTAAAAAATTATTTTATGTGCACCTGAAAAACATGGCTTGTGAATTGTTGGATGCGATGATCTCATGTTATCATTATCGGCATCTTCCATACCCTTTCTAATTGGTTTTGTCCATTTCTTTTTTCCTCTGTGGCAAGAAGTTTGTTAAAATCTCCCATTGTTGAGAGTGGATTTGCCGATTTCTTCTTTTAGTCCTATAAATTCGTGCTTTATGTATTTTCAGACTGTATCTAATAGTACAGAGTAAAGTTGACTTACTGTGTGTTCCTATTGAACTAAGACTCTTCTCAAGCCGGGCGTGGTGGCACACGCCTGTAATCTCAGTACTTGGGAGGCTGAGACAGGACGGTCGCAGGTTCAAGAACAGTCTCAGCAAGTAGTGAGACTCTCATTAATCTAAAGAGACCCGGTTTCAAAATAAAAATAAAATAGGGCTGGGGGTAAAGCTCAGAGGTAGAATGCCTCTGGGTTCAATCCCCAGTGCCATGAAGAAAAAAAAAAACTTTTATCATTACAAAATGTCACTCTTCTTCAGTAACCCTTTCTACTTTGAAGTCTATTTGCCATCATATGAGGTGGTTACATTTTTGTTCACATTTGCAAGGTATAAATCTGCTCACCACTTTTGTCCAAAACTTCCTCTATTCATATAATTTTCACATGTCTCTTATAAACACTGCTTATTTGCACTTTTCCAGTGAGTAGCTTTGTTTTATTTTAAGCAATATGTTAATGTGTTTATATTTAATATAATTAGTGACACATTTTTTTACTCTACTGTAGTTTCTCCCTCTTCTCTTCTTATTTTGGATTTATTGAGCCTATTTTATTGAATTTTCCCTCCCTATTATATTCACAATCTTTTATTATTCTTTTAATATTCACCATAGAAATTATAGTAGACATTCTTACATTTTCAAAACTGTTATTTTTTAAAACTCGGTGTCCTTTAACCTATTTAACTTTCTCCTACTTTATTTTTAATTTTGTTATTGATGTATTGCAATTATAAATGATAATGAGATTCATAGTGATACATTCATATATGCACATAACATTATTTGGTCAGTTTCCTTCCCTAAACCTCCCTTTTCCCTCCCCTCTTTACTCCCCTGAACCCCTTCCATTACTCTACTGTTTTCTCTCCAAATTTTGGGGAGGTACCTTTTCTTTCTTTTTTTCTTTCTTTCTTTTTTTCTTTCTTTCTTTCTTTTTCCTTCCTTCCTTCCTTCCTTCCTTCCTTCCTTCCTTCCTTCCTTCCTTCCTTTCTTTCTTTCTTTCTTTCTTTCTTTCTTTCTTTCTTCTTTTCTCTCTAGCTTCCACTTATGGGCCCCTTGATTTTCTGAGTTTGGCTGATCTCACTTAGCATGATGTCCTCCAACCATCCATTTTCCTGCAAGTGACATAATTTCATTCTTCTTTATGGCTGAGAAAAACTCCATTGTGTATATATATATGCCACTTTTTTTATCTATTCATCTGTTGATGGACACCTAGGTTATTTCCATAACTTGGCCATCTTGAATTGTGCTGTTATAAAGAGGAATATGCATGTATCAGTCTAGTATTGACTTTAATTCTTTTGGAAAGATACTGAGGAGTGGTATAGCTCCTCATATGGTGGTTTCATTTCTAGTCTTCTTAGGAACCTCCATACTGATCTCTATAATGGTTGTATTAACTTACAATCTCACCAAAAGTATATGAGCTCCTTTTCCCTCACATCCTCACCAGCATTTATTACTTTTTGCATCCTTGATGATTGCCATCATAACAGAATTGAGATGAAATCTCAGTGTAGTTTTGATTTGCATGTCCCTAATTGCTAAGGACGTTGATCATTTCTTTCATGTATTTGATGGTCATTTGTATTTCTTCTTTTGAGAAATGTCGGTTTGGTTCAACTGTCCATTTTTTGATTTTTCCTATTTTATATACTATTGTTATTTGTATATAAGTTTTAGAATACTTAGTACCCCACAATATATTGTTATTACTACTTTATTCGGAAAGTGTTCACATAAATTTACGACATATTTACCTATTTTACATATTTACGACATTTTACATATTTTCGACCATCTATTCTCCTCGCTTCTGGATCACCACCTGGAATTATTTATTTTCTATCTGTAGGGCACTCTTTTGCATCATATTCAGTATTTCAATGTCAACCACAAGGAACACTTTTGCTGAATATACAATTCTAGATAAGCTTTTGCGTGGTTGCTGTTTACTGAGCTTTTGGTAAGACCACCCCATGGTGCTCTTTTTTTCTTTGTTTCTGTTGAGAAATGAGCTGATAGTTTAATTGTTGCTCTTTGAATATGCTCTTTATTCCTCCAGCTACTTTAATCATTTCTTGCTTTTGCTTCTTTTGTAAACCTTTGTGCGGTGTTGCACAGCTTCTTGAATTTTTCCCTGTTGTTTTTGTTAGTCTGAGAAACATTGGCCATTATTCCTCAAGCTTCCATTCTGCTCCCTTCTCTTTCTCTCCTTCTGAGACTCACACTGCATGCACGTTAGACGTTCTCAGTGTATGTCCTGCAGTCCTCACCCTCCTGCGCCCTCTCCTCCAAGTTCTCCTTCACCCTTCCTCTTGTTCTTGTAGCTGCCTTCTGGATATTTTCTTTTCTGTCTTCCAATTCACAGCTTTCTATTAATCTGTAACTCTTCTGACATTAAATACACCTATTGTATTCCTATTTTTTATTATGTTTTTCAGATTCAGAAATCTCAGTTGGTTCTGTTTTATACTTTCCTGGGTTTTTTTCAACCAAAACATTCAGTCTTGTCTTTATACTGCTAAACATGTTAAACATATTTACTCTAAATTCCAAGTCAGACAACTCTATTATCTCAATCCCCTGAGTATGTTTCTATTGTCTGTCACATTTGAAAATGTGTTATTTTCTCCTTATCTGCATGGTTGCCTATGATTGAGTGTTGGAAATTGATAATAAATAATCCAGAAATAATTTGATCACTAAGGGAATGTCATCCTTCAAAGAATATTTCTAACTGCCTCTGGCAGGTGGCGAGGGGCATCAGTAATCTGGCTTTTTAAAATTCAATTTTAGGGACTATGAGTATTGAAACCTGCTCTTTCAAGGTACCCATTCTCTGTGGTGCAGCTCTTCCGTTTCCTGACTTGGTATATGGAGGATGTATCAGAGATCCTATCCTCCCTTCAAAGTCAGCCCTGGGTTCCATTTTCTGTCCTCTCAGATGCACAAGCATGGCAAAAGTGCTATTAAGTTCTAGGCCTCTCATCCAGCATCAACAGATGCTCTCAGAGGGAAAGGGCAGAAACGCTGGGCTCACCTAGCACAGTTTTCTTCTTGTCTTGCTCCATAATACTTTCACGTCTTGCTTACCCTTCAATGACTTAAAACAAAATATATTTTCCAACTTTTCCAGTTGTTCTCAGTGAGGTCAACTTTCCAAATTATCTGGCCTGCTATTATTAAAACCATGTCTTTTATTGTAGTCAGCATATTTAACTCATGACTGATTTCAGGGAGTTGCTAATAGATATAATTGAAATATCTAAGCTCAGTTTCCTTTCATAGACAGGATCATTTTCATAGTTGCAATTTTTTTCTTTCCAAATTGCTTCCCCACATTGCATTTTGAAAAACGATTTTGCCATCTAAACGTTGAGGTATATAAGAATCCTTTATTTTCACTCTTGACTTTGGTATGGCAAGCAAGTGTCAATGTGATGTGCACCTTAGAGAAAAGAGCATCACAAATCCACAGCCTGAGTCATATTATATGGAATTTGAAAACTATCATCCTAAATTAATTTTGTGACTCTCTGCATAATGTATACTCGCATTTATTTCATCCCCGAATTTTCAGTATATCACAGAGACAAACATGCAGAAGACATGGGAGGCTGGGTTCGGGTGGCGTTAGCTTCCTTGCTGACAGATGTTTAATTCAATATGGCTTTATATGAATTCATAATGAGCAGTGGGGACAATTCCCTAAGCACTTCTCTGCTAATCGTCTGTCACAACAGCATGAAGACTGAGAGCAGCACACTGAAGAGGCGCCTGCTGCTGTGTCTCAGATGGATATAGATGGTGCACCATCAGCTGGGAATTCCGTGGGGGCCTTCCATCTTCCCTGTAGTGATATGCCCAGGCTCGAGACTGGTGGGCACCCTGTGGTCAGAGCACCTGCCCCAAAGAGAATCAATTTGTCTTAGGAAATCTACCTTCTTGACATACTGAGTGCATTAATATTTCATTAGAATTTGGGACTTGAACAGATCTCTGAGCCCTCTGTTTTCTCTCTCTCTCTCTCTCTCTCTCTCTCTCTCCCTCCCTCCCTCCCTCCCCCACCTCACTCCCTCCCTCTCCTCTCTTTCTGCTTCTCCATGTCTTGTTTTTTCTTCCATGTCTTTAATATTCCATGCTGACATCATTCCTTCCTCTGAATGTTCCATTCTTTCTTAGGGTCTTATGGATTTACTTTTCATTCAGCCATGTGAGAGAACCTCCTAAGAACTCTCATGACTCCTGCTATTTGCTGTTATTAGTCATTTGCCTACTTGGTTTTGGAAATTTCTACTCTACTGGAAGCTTGTAGAGGGAAGTCAGCATCTCTCTTTGGTAATCAATTTCCAGCAATCATCAAAGCCCCTATAGTATAGGCATCTAATAGAGTTGAAATGAATAAATCTGTGAGTTACTTAGTGGGATGATTCTCAGTTGATGAAGTGAAAAGACTCACCATGGAATAAGAGAAGGAGGACGCCCTTTACTACACTTCACATAAGAGAGCAGACAGAGAGCTCACTGTACATGTGTGGCCCTAGTTCTCTTGGCCATGGCTGGCACAGACTTTGCAAGCTATCATCTTCTCCTCATGCCCACACCCTAAACACCTGTTCAAACAACATGCTTTGAGTACACAACTTAGTGATTTGCTTGTTTTCTCTACTCTTTACCTTTTTATTTCAAAATGATATTTTAAAAAATTTATGTTTAGCTATTTCATAAAAATTCTACATATTAATAGGGCAATAAAATGAATTTTCTTTTGGCTTTGGAACCCACATACTTTCTATCTATTGCTGACTTGCAGGCAGTGAAGGAGTTATGCAAAGTATGATCTCTTGATAGAAACTATGTTTGAAGTGTAAGAGAGATAGCAGTAACCATTCCATCTATTTTTTTTTCCTGGAAGCCTGAATGGCTCACTGTATTAGCTTCTGTCACCGTGACAAAATACCTAAGAAAAATGACTTAAAGGAGGAAAGGTTTATTTTGTATCAGTTTTAAAACCTTTGGTCCATGTCACTTGGCTCCACTGTTTCTGGGCCTCTGTCGAGGCAGAGCATCATGGTGGAGAGGGCTTGGTGGAGCACAGCTGCTCATCTTGTGGCAGCAGGGAAGCAGAGAGAGAGGGAAAAAGGGGTGGACTCCCGATACTCCATCAAGGGCACACTCCCAATGACCCACTTCCTCCAATGGCCCCATCTCCTAAATGTTCCATCGCTTCCCAATAGTGCCATCGGCTGGGCACCAAGTCTTTAACACAAGAGTTTTTGAGGGACATTTAAGATTCAAACTGTAACACTCACTTTTGTACTTAAGCATTTTGGTGGTCTCTGTTGCCTACCAGTGACAAATCCAACCTCAATACAGCCTCCAAAGCAGCGTTTGTCACCTCTGCTCCTCCTGCACAAGAGTCCTGTGAACCTGCCTGAACACAAGGACTTCTCACTCCTTCCTGCCGTCACCTCTGCTCATTTCTCTCTTACTTAGGATCAACTTGCTCCTCCATCCCACCTGGAAAAATGCTGGCTAACCTTTAAGATTCATTCAGGCCGAAGGAACCTCTGTACATCAGATTGAACTTTATGGAATGGATGCTACTTGACGGTCTTGACCTTCATAAGGGCAGTCTCATTTGGTCCAAGCTATTACACATTACATTGCTCCGTGAACACGTCACATCAAATTGGAATGAGCTCTCCACATGGCCATCTCCTTAGCTGCCTGACGCAGAACTGGGACATAGTGGGCACTTGCGTCTCAGAAACAAATACATATCCTGGTCCCTCTTCTTTCTCTATTCTACTGCTATTTGTTTTTTTCCTCTTGTTTTTCTTTCACAAAATTCCATGGTGGCATCAGGTGTTGTTAGGACTGGCTGAGGATGGTACTGGGGCAGGGATCCTATTTTCTCTCGTGGAGGCCCTGCTGGAGGTCATCACTCACTCGTGGTCCTTTAGTCATCCCACAGCTCTTCAGCATACAGGGAAGTGGCTTTTGCCAGGCAGGTAGTGATGAGACTCTGAGTGTTTCTTCCTGTGTGTATCCTGAGCTTTCAGAAGCATAAATTCCATCAAGCAACCTTAAAATTCCTCATTCTATCATTCTCACTTTATCATTTGATGCAGCTTCTGAGTCTCACCTAGAAACCTGATAGAGGGCCTGGAAATCACTGCTTCTTCTCTAATTTTTGGCATTTTATGCCCCCAAAATGCATGATCTTCTAGAATATCCTATGTTATCCAATCCCTGCAAGGTTCAGCTGGGGGTCTGAACTTTGGTGCTGGAAACTTATGATAGTGTATAACCTCTATGCATGTTCACATGAGAGTCTCCTTTCTCCAGTCCATGGGAAGTCCAATAGATTAGGGGCAAATGGAGGTAGCATACCCCATCATTGTGATTCAGAAATCAGTGCTGCAAGAAGATGAACCCCAGGTCATTATCCCAGCAAGCCTGAATCTTCCCCATCCTGATGTAAACCCATCACTCCCTAGTACCTTCTCTCACTTTCCTGCTGTCTCCCTTACCCACTGAGTCTCACAGCAGAGAGTGATGTTTCCAAGCTTGCAACATGATGACCATGTTTTTGTTTTTATCAATGTGACTATCATTATTGTTATGTTTTGTGATTTTCAATGTGATTATCTCATCTCACAGTGTCTTATCTACCTATCTATCATCTATCTATCTATCTATCTATCTAATCTATCTATCATCTATCTATCATCTATCCATCCAGCATGACACTGACCTCCCCTTCAGAAAACCTGGATCTTTCCTGACTCTGGCTTTCATACTCTGAACAAGGCTATCCTCTTCTCTGGCCTCGGTTTATGTATCCCTAAGTTGTGTATTAGATGACGTCTGTGATCACTTCCCAACCTGAGATCCATGGGTCTCTATTAGTGTGCTGGAAACTCGTGGCCACGTGCCTGGACACTCTCCTGGCTTCTCACAGTCCTTGGCCAGATCACATCCCATGCACATGGTGGTGGAGGGGGCTTCTCCTGTGGGTACAATGGGTAAGACTGAAAAGGTGACATGGGACCTAAATATTGTCTGATTCATGGATCCGGACCCCACCAAAGGCAAGCTGATCCTATTGCACCCAAGTAAGATGTGTCAGCTGGGCAATGCTGTAGCACAGGCAGTGGTGACCTTCTACAGTATTTGCATGGTAGAGCCAGGCTGCTTGTTGCTACTGAAGGGGGAGCAGCCCCTGCTGGGAACATAGCATTTTAGGGGAACAAAGGGTTCTTGCTCTGCCATCACGTTTCTTTTAGCTCATTTCCTGAGAATCTCAGAAAGGACTTGAAAAACGGTGAGAGGACAAACAGGCTTTTCACATCCCTGCAGAGAAAACCCAGAGTCTGAAGGCTGTTGGTAAGATGAGTCCGGAAACTCCATGCGCAGGTGACCACGTGCTTCTCAGAGGCCCTGGGGCAGGGTGTGTGCTCAGGGGCCTGACACTTACTGCAGACATTCTGACATTGGCAGCTCACCAGGTGACCCTTCTTTAACCTGATTGTCCTGTGAATTCCGCTCAGCTTAGCAACAGCTGTTTGCTTCTCTGGAGCTTTTCCCCTTTCAGGAGATCCTGGGCCTTTCTGAGGTACCCAAAAGTAGGGCAAAGAGACGCAGGGAGGGAGCAACCTAGCTGACAATTTTACCGGAAGCTGGCTGGGGTTCTACAATTGGGGTTATGTAACAGGGGAAGGATGGGACAGTCACCCATAGGGAAGATCACTTCATTGAGGCAGTACACCCATTGAATCAGAAACATAAGAAAATGGTCTTAAATTAGGGTGCAGATGGCCAGTGGTTATTCAATGCCTCTAACAATGCAGGTTTTATAAAGACTGATGGTAGAGAGTAATGGAGTCTACAGTCCTCCTTGGTGATTCTCTCTCTACCTCAGGGAGCTACGAGAATAGAATTGCGGGTTCAGTTTGCTTCTCCTGAGTCAAAACAGATTCTGAAAGCATCTGCAGGGCATGGACGGTGATTTCATGAGCTGTGCTGAACATTTTGCCCACTCCCATCTCAGGATGAATATAATTTCGGATCATTTTAAATGTCCGTAATGATTTAAATATTGAGTGATATTGAATTAAGTAGAAGGCATCTCAATCAAGAGATTAAGTAAAATCGACATTTTGGGCCCCACAGAGGGGCAGAACCATCCCCCAGATTGCGACCTCTGGTCTCACATTTCTCCATGGAAGCTGCCACATGTACTGTCAGAATGGACCAGTGTGGACCCGAGGCACTGCCAGCAGAGTCTGCAGACTGGGATGCTCCTGGAGCTCCCACTGGCTGGTAGCCCGCCATGGGGCTGAGGCAGGACCACTGGCCTAGCACCTATGAATGATGGCAGGTGGGGAGGGAGTGGAAGGGTGGCCAGGCCAGCCACAGAACCATAGGCATGCCACTGCAAGGTGCCCCTGGCTGGAACATTCTTCATGACACCTACATGCTTCTCCCTGTCTCTCTCACTTTCTCCAGGTCATTCTTTAATGTTAACTTTGTAGGGAGACCTTACTTGCTCCACTGATTGAAGCTACAACCACCCTCCCCATGCCTCCTGCCCTCTCTCCAGGACTATTCTTCTCTTAAAACATAGCATCTAAAATACTGGAATAAGACAAGTAAGTGAAATCCAATAATCTGTTTCTTCAATATGTGTACGATGTCTATATAGCTCAAGGGGATATGCAGTGCCTAGAATGGTACCTGGACATGATAGTAAATATGGATAGATTGAATAAATTAAAATACAGCAATCAGAGGTGTTTAAAATATCCAAATTGAATCAATAAGAGCAAGCTCCCATCCAGTAAGGATGATACAAATTTGCTGTAAACACAGAACAGCTTAAGTGATTAGCAATAAAACATTAAAATTGCTCAAGATTAATACATTGGTTTGACCAAAGCATACATGCACATGTGTAAATGTGTGTTTATTCATTTAGGAAGTGTGGATTTAACAGCAAAAATAACATGAAAACTCGTTTTTTTTTTTCATTCGGAGTCTTCTTGATTAGAAAGGCACAGATTATTCTAAAAATATCTATCACATTTTGAGTCTATAAAGGTAACTGTGGTAGTCACCTTTTTGTCTTTCATCACTGTGATGAGAACACCTGACAAGAGCTTAGAACAGGAAAGTTTTATTTGGGCTCATGGTCATTAGAGGTTAGTCCATGGTTGGCTGTCTCCAGGACAGAAACATCATGGCAGCAGTATGGCACAATGAAGGAAAGCTGCTCGGCTCATGGCAGCCAGGAAGCAGAGAAAGAGAGAGAGAGAGAGAGACAGACAGACAGACAGATGGACAGGAAGGTACTGGGGACAGATATAGCCCCCAAGGCCGTGCTCCCATCGATCCGCCTCCTCCAGCCATGCCCCTCCTCTGAACCTTGCTCCGTTCAGGACCATGCTTACAATGCATGAGTTTTATTTTTTTTTGAGAGGGGGCATTCTAGATCCAAATCATAACAATAACTATTGAGAGAAAATATGCCGAGATAAAATATTTTGCAAAATAAGAATGTATCTAGTAGTTTTCTTTTAGGGAAGAAATATTTGTGTATCCCAAAATCTGATGGGATTGACCTTTCATACAAAAAATATCACAGCTATAAAAGCCATGTTGTAAATTCTTTTAGGAACAATTGTCTGATAAAGCTTTGTACCTTTCTGCAAATGTGACTAAGGAAGGACAGTATCAATTAACATGATTCTCATTGTGAAGCCAAAATATTTATCTGTTCATTTGACTTAGTGTTCTCAAGATAGCCATAGCTCAATTAGCACATAGTTACCAGTCCATGGATAGTTAGTGAGGGTGTATTTTGTGTAAGGTACTGTGCTGTCCATTTTACAGGATAAATATCATAGGCTCTCTGTCTTTGACACACACACTTCTCACTAGGGAGACAGGCTACATTAATAACCTCCCAGCCAGCCATCCAGCTCCAATTCCCATGCAGAATGGGAGGAGCTGGACCCCTAAGCAACAAGAGTGTGCACTCAGGGAAAGGTAAGACCTGGGAAAGTCGGCCCCGGGTAGTGCCCTGTGGGAACAGAGAGGACAGGATTAGCCACATTGTCATGGGTCCCAAATGCCAGTACTGAGGCAGGACTTGAGTCATGGAGCATACACACATCTTGGCGTGGAGTTCCAGTGTTGAGACAATCATGCTATCTAGCCTGGGTGGATGTGATGGGTTGATTTATTTTAAGAAACAACACTTAATTCTATAGTTCTTACCCAAAATGATCCAAAAAAAAAAAAAAGCCTGCAAGACACTAAATTTTTGGAGCAGTAATTGAATTGGATGTTATGTTTCCAATATGTTTGATTTATGAAGACAGGTAGCTGCCTCAGCAGTGGCCAGAAATAGAAAATAATTATTACAGGGCATATAGCAATTGGCCTGAGCCTATGAATGAGATTGTTCAGGGTGCCTGAGTTTCATTTGGAAAATAACTTTTCTAAGCCAATGTGTGACAGTCAGCTGGTTTGGAAGGACACTGGGCAAACAGTGAGATGGCTTTGGTGTTGTACAATCTCCAGAGCATCCACCTGGCAGGTGCCTAACAATTGCTATGACGCTGGCGCTGAGCTCTGTTCATGCATCAAGCAGAAAAGTGATTTCTGCTGCCTATTGGGGACCAGAAATCAAAGACAATAAACCACTTTCAAATCAAGTTTTCTGGTATTTATTTATGCTTTGCTAAATCTCTATCTGCTTTTGGAAAGAATATAAAGATGGGTCCTTTCATCTGGCTGAGTGGGAAACCTATTCTGGGCTTGGACCTCCCCTGGCACCATCTGAATCAGGACCAAGTCTCAGCCAAGAGAAGGGGGAACAACCAAGATGCCTCTACATGTCCTCATCACACAGTAGGTGCTAAACATAAAAGTCGAGAGGGGCTGGCAAGGTGGAGCTCAACGAGGTCTCTTTACTGGACTTACAGCTGGAAGGCACAGCTCAATGTGGAACCTCTTTACCAGCAAACTACCACTTATTCCAGGATATCTCATGCGCCAACAGTCTCCAACTCAACTTTTGGTTTGTTCATTTACTGGGAAGAAAGTGGTGGCTGTAAGAGCTGTGAGTGGCCAGCTCCTTCCCAACATTTACTCATCAAATCAGCGCTTGCCCCCACCACCCTCTTGTATCCTAAGAGCTTTGCTGCATAGTACAGCACAAAAGATAAACCTGTCTCTGTCAGTTCTTTTAGGAAATGATGACTTTGCAAGTCACCAAATGATGACTTTGTTGAATCCACCCAAGTCCAGCATGTCCCCTTATAAACAGACCCAAAGGATGCTCTTTTGAAAAGGTTGATGACACCTTCTCTACGGGAAAGACAAGCCATAGACTTCGCAGTGGGGAAGAAGCTCTGGTCTTTCCTCCTCTAAAGGTCCCCGAGTCCCTGAGAGTCAGTATTTCTGATCAAATCATCTTGTCTTGACTTTCTTTCTGCTTTGGTGTGACGACGCCTTGTCAAACAGCTCTAAGTGAGGAGTGGTGTAACCAGTGGTGCACTCGGCCTTGGTTTTCTTATCATGTAGACTTTAACATAATGACTTTTCCAAAATTTATAATAAAAATGATATGTTGAGCAGTGTGCTCTTAGTCACCATGATACAGATTCCAGGTTACCATTTTCTGTGGCAGGAGAGGCTACAAGGACATCACCTTTCGAGAGGTGGGCGCAGATAGCAGTTGCCTCCCATTCCCTCCGCAGCTCCAAGGGCAGGCTGTGCTGCCAGCAAAATGCGCACAGCTGGCCCCACGCAGGGCTGTCAACACCACCTGAAGCTTGAGCCTGTGGCTCCATGCTCCTAGGCAGAGGGGGAGGACCAGGAGTCATGTGGCCTCAAAAGCCAAGCTACCCACCTGTGGGGTCTGCGTTTGTCCCTGAAGGGCTGGCACCACGCTGGCACCCATCTCTCGCAAAGAAGAATGATGAGTGCTTCCGACACTGCTGCATCCTAGGTAAGTTAAAATGTGGCACAAAGTTTTAGACAGTTAAACAAAAATGGTTGGCCGAATCTCTTTCAGTCAACCATTTGCTTGGACCTCTCTCCTTGCCTGGAACCCTGAGGAAGCTTTTGCAAGACACTGGAGTATCGGTGGCCAAGGTCTCTGTCCCTTTCCCTGCCTAGTCCCGGCTGTCCTTTCTCTAAATTTGTAGGTGTGTATGCCAGCTGTGCTCTCCCTCCTTCTCTTCTCTTCCCATTTCCCTGTCTTTTTTTTTTTTTTTTTTTTTTTTTTTGCGGTACCAGGGATTGAACCCAGGGGCGTTCTACCTCCACGCTACATCCCCAGCCCTATTTTTTTAGACTTTATTTTGAAACCGGGTCTCACGAAGTTGCGGAGCGCCTCACTAAGTAGAGAGAGACAGGGAAAGAGAGAGAGAGAGAGCTGAGGCTGGCTGCGAACCCGATCCTCCGGTCTCCACCTCCCAAAGTACTGGGATTTCAAGCGTGCGCCACCATGCCCAGCTTCACTGTCTTTTTCTCTTTCCCTTTACCTGGTCCTGCCAATCATTTAATCCCAGACTCTTACTCTACAAATAAGTTTTTTTTATTTCAGCATCCTGTGAGAAGAAAAAGAAATATCGGATCCCTCAGGCAAAGTTGTCTGAACTGGCCTCTGCGCTAGTTATTTATTCATTAAAAAAATCATCATGTCCTATTATTTTTAAGCACTAAGCAGTAATTAAGGGAGAAAGACTTAGCTGTTGATCCTGTCTTCAAGGTATCCACCATCTGTGGAGAAAGATGAGATACCCAAAGACTAACCCCTCACAGAGGAGGGTCAGGGCTGCAGAGACGACTCTGGTGCTGGAGACCTTGAGAGAAGAGCAAGCTGCCTTCCGGCCAAGGACAGGAGTCTGGCCATAAGTCGCAAGATGGATTCTGTATGGAAAGACCAGCACGCACCTTAAGTCTGGACAAGTGGGGAATGAGTTGGTTGATGGTGGGTATGGGAATGAGGGTATCAGGGTGCTAAGATCAGGGTCAGGTGGAGGGGAGTGGGGTTTGTATGGACTTTTCCTTCTCTTGGTGTGGACCTGACAGCTTCAGAGATGGAGCTACACAGCCTGGGTGGCCCCCCATTTCCAGGCCTTGGGAGCCACTGAGGGGGCTTCTGGGGACGTCTAGAGGAGAGGTGGGATGGCCCAGGATCCCTAGCCCTGTGGGCACCTTGTCCCTTCAGTGTTATCAGCCTCTGAGGCCACCAGCACCAAGGCACTCAAGCCCCAAGGACAATAGTAGCTTCCACAACCCTGCTGTTTCCTAAGACCGACCCTTAAGAAGTAGGATTTGGGCTGGGCATGGTGGCCACACCTGCAATCCCAGTACTTGGGAGGCAGAGATAGGAGGATCACAGGTTGGAGGCCAGCCTCGGCAATTTATTCAAGACCTTGTTTGAAAATAAAAAAAGAAAAATAACAGAGGGTTGGGGGGGTAGCTCAGAGGTAGAATGCCTGGGTTCAATCCCCAGTACCAAAAAAAAAAAAAAAAAAGAAATGTAGGATTTGGACGTGCAGGCCCTTGTGCATGGGTCCCTCCTCCACTGCTTTCACCGGTGGCTTTGATCTGACTGGTGCTATCCACCAGGTGGGCTACCTGATGCAGGGGTGAAAGGTCACCTGGGCTGTGCCTCTGTTCACACGGTGTCTCTCCCTCCCCACTGGGAGCTGGCTAGGGTGGTGATGACCGGACAATATAAGTTTTAAAACAGTTGATGGCCGTTGTCCCTTCTCCCCCGCCTTCCTCCCTTCCTGTCCCTCAACAGCCACCTTCCCCATGCGGGGCTCCATTTCAGAGCGTGTCCAAATTTGCAAGAACATTTAGGAGGATTGTTTGTGCCTTTCTTTACGAGTTCCTTAACCCTGAAGGAGCTCCAGGGGAGCCCGAGTCTGTGCTGTGTGCCTGGGCTGCAGAGATGAAGTCTCAACGAACCCAGCATCAACAGGGCATCGGGGAGAGCGGCCATGTCACCTGTGGGCTGCCTCCTACTGCGATGGAGGGGAAGGGGGCAGAGCCAAGTCTCAGAACGCCAAGGGGAAGAGGTGCCAAGTCGGCAGAGCCAGCTGGAGGTCTTCCCCCAGAAGATACAGGTCTGGGGGACCTTGTCTGGCGCACCCCTCTGCATGGGCACCGAGTCAGCCAGTCGCCTTTCTGATTTTGAGATTATCAGGTGGATTTAGCTTCCCACTGCTCATGCTTTTCCTGGAGAAGATGCGTTTTATTTATGTCATCCACATGCAAGCTGTCTGGGACCCTGGGGGTCCGTCCCCCTCTTCCTATTTCTACTGTTACCTCGTTATGAGCATCAACGGTATTTGTGGCCCACTTCCCCGGGCGGTTCCCACAGCTACAGGAACCATTTGGGATGGGAATGCAAAGGCGCACCCGCAGCAGGGTCCCCTGCAGCCGCCCTGCCCGGCCCCTCTCTCTGTGCACCGGGGACCTTGGAGCCGCGCAGGCGCCCGCTTCCTCCGGCAGAGGGAGCGCCCTGCGGTCTGGCTGCGGCTTGGGCTGGCGAGTCCGGGCACCTGGCCGTGGCATCTGCCAGCCATTTACCGTCAGAACTGGCTTCAGTGCGTGCCAATCAGCGCTGTGCCGTGGGCACGCTCTGCGGACCCCATGCAGCCCGCGGACCGTTCCTAATGAGAGCCACTAATTAGCGAGCTGAGCGCACGACTGCCTCCCTTCCCACTTTGCACGGATCTCGGTCTCGCCACCACTGCAGCTGCGGTCCCCCGCGGCCACCTGCCCGAGGCTGGGTCCTCCAGCCTCTATGGATGCCCGAGCATCGCCGCTTCCATGCGTGAAGTCCTCAGCGCCTGGCTGCTTCGTGCAGGGCGTACAAGCTCCAGAAAACTGAATCCAGATGGAAGCGTTGGTGGGGCTGTATCTACCCACCAGCGCTGCATCTGTAGCCCTCCCTGTCCCCCAGCCCGTGCGGTGCCTGTTTGAGGGTTTTCTGCCCCCTCTCATGCCCCTAGTAATTGAATGCTAATGATCAATTTTGAATAGTGACCTAAGCATGGTTTTGTCTCTGTTCTTACCATTTTTAACTATTTCACCAACACCAATATCTGTGACACAAGGGGACATTTGAGTTTTTCATTCCCTAAGATAAAGTGGACATGTTTTGTTTTTTGCAGGGGAAGGACAAACTGCAGCAGCAAGCCTGTATCTGAGAAGTTTCCAAGGCTTCCTCCTATTTCTTGTTCTTTTCTGAACTGCAGACAATTCCTTGGCCCCATGACATTAGCTTTTAACTGTGATTCATGAAGTAATAAGGGAATCTTTTATTCAAGAAGCCACTTATCCTGCTAAAAATTCCTTCTTTATTAGCTTTCTCATTACGAGCCTGTAGCAGCCATCCATTTCTTAAGAACGCGATTCCTTATCTCTGAGAGGGATGGGAGAGACATATAAATAGTAGAGTAGCCAGATTGGTAATTTGTCAGAGACTCATGAGGGAATACGTCCAACTTCTCAATTATCCTGGGGAACATTCCAAAGCCGAAGTCTCAGAAGACGTCAGCCATTCCCCCTGGTGACTCCTTACGGGATGTTGGGTATGGTTAATTGTCTTGGAGGGGTTTTTGTGTGAGGTATTTGAGTTTGGAGCATCTCCAACAAACCATGGTGGGCAAATGTCCCCAGGACTTTTCTTGTTGGCAAGCCACAGTCAACACCTTCCCACAGAGGCAAATCATCAAAACACACGTTTCCTTGTGGATGCTCCATGAAGGGCTTGTGACCCCCCAAGGTGACAGCGTGAATTGTGACAGGGCACAGCTCAGCACGTGCTCACGTCTGCACCGAGCCTGACCCAGCCTAGACCCTCCCTGAGCTCATAGATTTCCTTTTATTTCTCCGACAGGCTGCACTTCTGAGCTTACGGGAGGCTCCCGAGTTGCTTCATCAACCCACAGACTGAAGAGAGAGGGAGGTGGGGCTGACATCAGCAATAAATACATGGGTAGAGGTGGCTGCTAAGTCATAGGAGCAGGAGCACCCCACCTGTCATTATCTGTCTCACCACACGCACAGAAATGTGCAAATCAGTTAAGAGTCATTTAGTAATCCAGGGAGCCAGTCTCTCTGTCTCTTTCTCTCTGTCTCTGTCTCTGTCTCTGACTCTCTCTTTTTGTTGTACTGGGGATGGAACTCAGGGGCATTCTACCTCTGAGCTCTCTCTCTCTCTTGAAATTTAGGGTATATTATACTTTATTCCTCCCATTTCCAACTGAGTATAAGAAATGGAAATGAGACCTTTGTCTAATGTTTCCCTCTTATCACTGCTCCTACTCATGACAGATTCTAGGCACTTCTTACAGCACTAATGAATCCTTCAAAAAAATTTTTTTTTCAACTTCCAAACTTAAAAAGCTGTATAGTCCATGGAATGCCGACAGGAAGTCACTAGCACAGCATGGACAGCTACCTTCCAGCACGTGGTAATCAGATCCTCTGTCCCACCTGGAGACACAGGGCTTGGTGTCAGGGCATGGTCCTCCCGTCTTTAAGGATCTCCATTTGCCAGAGCAGAAGACATTCTGCAGATGTACCCTGTGCTGTCAACATGGATACCCTTTTGGCTCTGCAGAAGTGGCAAAGTACATGCTTCCCTTGAGGGAATGCTCTAACAGGGAGTAAAGACCTCAGATAGATGAGACTTCCAAATAAAAATACGACAGATCATTCCTTTGTGCTCTGAACTTGAGTTGAATGAATAGGACAAAATGGATATCTAAGCAAGCAGGTATCTCCAGGAAACCTGGGTCCACTCAGCCAGGACACAAGGACAGGCACACAAATCTCAACGAGTAATTGTGTATCAAAAATGTTTGTTCAGCCAGGTGTGGTGGCCCAGGCCTGTAATACCAGTCCTTGGGAGGCTAAGACAGGAGGATTACAGGTTCAAGACCTGCCTCAACAACTTAGCAAGACCCTCAGCAACTTAGCAAGACCCTGTTTCAAAATAAAAAAATATTAAAAAAGAGCTGAGGTTATAGCTCAGAGGTAGAATGCCACTGGGTTCCATCCCCAGAACTAAATACACAGACATGCGCGCGCGCACACACACACACACACACACACACACACACACACACATATTATGTTTATATAAAATGTATAATTGTTAAATGTATAGATGAAGAAATAATAAACTACAAGTGAATGAAGAAAATCATAGACAACAAATGGGAAATTGAACTGAGAATAGCTTTGCTGGAGTGCTTCCTTAAAAAGGGACACTAGGGCCGGGTGTGGTAGTGCACGCTTGTAATCCCAGTACTTGGGAGGCTGAGACCGGAGGATCCGGGTTTGCAGATAGCCTCAGCTACTTAGTGAGGCCTCCGCAACTTAGTAAGACCCCGTTTCAAAATAAAGAATAAGCTCTTGCTTGCTTGGATGGATGGATGAGCACAGAGAGACTCGCTCTGCCCTTCTTGAGATGACCCCCAACCTGTATCCCCACATTTCTTAAATTAATTAAACCTTTTCCTTTTTCTGAAAAAAAATAAAGAATAGAAACTAGGGCTAGGGGTGTAGCTCAGAGGTAGAATGCCCCTGGGTTCAATCCCTGGTACCGCAAAAAAAAAAAAAAAAAAAAAAAGAATGGAAAGGCAGGTTTGGGGAGGATTGAGTGCTGGCACAAAAGCCCACAATGTGAATTGGGGGGGAGCAATAACAGACAGACAAACAAAGTTGAAATGGTAATCTGTCACTTTTTAAATTGAGACCCATGGAGGTTATTAATATGACATTGTTATAACACTTATGATAAAGAGATTACAAATATTAGGGATAAACATTATTAAGCATTTCTTTCAACTGGTGGACGTGAATCTCCAAGGCGTGATATCAAGCAGAACATGAAAGAGTCACTTGCGCTCCGGGGCTCCTCTTCCTCGGGAGATCTGGGAGGACTGTGTTCTGTTGGAAACACCTTTGGGAGATGCTATACCCAGTGCTGTCAGGTTGAATCTGGGCTTGAGGCTTGCCAGGGTGGAGGAAGCTCTTCTGAGAACGGTGTCAGGGGTGAAACTGGCAGGATGACATGATGCTCCACGAGATGCAGGGAGAGAAGGTCTTGGACACTGTGGGTCTGGCAGAAGCATGGGAAGGGTGTGCTGTGCCCACGGGGTTCCACCCACACTCCTGGACACGTCTCCTTCAGGCTCACGGCCCTCCTCTTGAAACACCCTTCACTCCCTCTCCCGTGGATTCTCTGGTCACAAGTATGCACACAAGGCTGAAAGTGCCAATGGGTCAGTGTCCCTGGGGCCAGCTTCCAGCTGAGGAAGGGTGGGAGTGCGTGGGGAAGTGTGATGGTTTTCTCATCCTGAAGACCCAGAGCCCCAGGGGATGGTGCTTCAAGGGTCCACCACTACCCTCTGCTCAGGGTGCAGCGCACATTGATTTCTATCCCTTCCTTCTCCCCCTTCTCAGCCCTCTACTGAGGCTTCCTGGGGTCACCTCCCAAATCAGCCACTTACACCCCAGTCTTGATCTCGAGGTCTGCTGCTGGCAGAACCAAAGGCAAGTGCTTAAATTAAAAAAGGCGAGGAGCTCACAATTTTCACTGTAATGCATGTCCATATCTGCCTGCCTATCTATCCATCCATCATCTATGTTAATCAACCATCAATCAGTCAATCTATCATCTACTTGTCTATCAAGATAGAGAATAAAAGTAAATATGCTCTGTGTTAACTATGGCCACCACTGCATGGCATGGTTTAAGGCAGAGTTGACTGGGTGTTTTTTGTTTGTTTGTTTGGTGTGTGTGTGTGTGTGTGTGTGTGTGTGTGTGCACGCGTGCGCCTTTGAGTGCTGTTCAGTGCTCTAAACCAAATGCATCTTTAATTTTATACTTAGGGAGAAGCCATGAATGTTTTTAAAATGCTAACCTAAAAGACTAAATGTGACATACTCAACTTCCACACTCTATTGGCATACTCTTATCCAGCAGGAAGGAATAAATGTATGTATTCAGTACCCTTTTTCCCTAAAAAAAAGTAATTTTCCTTAAAAGAAAGAAAACGGGGAGACAAGACAGAAAGGAATGGCAGCACTTCACTGCCTAGCTGATCTCTGTGGGTGTCTAAGGAGGCGGTGACGTCTGCTCCGCTAGCTCTGGTGGGGGACAAGCCCCCTCTCCTGCTCTGTGAAGACATTTACTATGTAGAGAGGCCTTCGTCATCTGCCTTCGCTATTGTTCTGAGTCACCCTCTCCTACCCAGCTCCACCAAGCAGCGCTGATTTGCTTCCAATGCAGTGGCATCTCAGTGCCCAGTGCCATAGACTGCTTGCATGAAACATACACAGCCGACGAGGTGCTCTTACGTTCGACTCGACACGGAGCTGGATGTGCCTTTGTTGAAAAGATGAGCTTGGTTAACGGGGCACTAGTGGCCATGTGCATGCAGCACAGCTTCCACGGCAGCCTGTGGGCCTGCTGGTGAGCAGTGAGAGGCAGAGAAGGCAGAGAGGCCGAGCGAGATGCAGAGAATGCTTGAGCTGCCCGGCTCATGATTAAATGCTCTACTGCATGCATCCAGACAGTAGTGTAACGGAGTGAGTCATTTCCAGACGTTTCCCACTGTCTGTGCAGGTGTGAGTGTGCACAGGTGTGTCTCAATAGTAGGCTGAAAACCTCAGCTCCTCAGGGTGGAGTCAGGCACCAGCTGCTCTCAGTTGACACTAAGGCCTGAGGGAATCTGCCACAGACACATACTTGGTGATAGCAAGGGAGAGCGGCAAGGAAAGGTCTAGAAAGCAAAGCATGGCCGGTCTGCTGTGGTCCTAAGGGAAGATGGATGGTGATGTTGGTGGGGGCAGGCAGTGCAGTATGTGGCCCGGCAAGGGGTGGGAATGCCTCTCAATACACTGCCAACAGCTTGCTGGAATGAGATTCTTGTTGCTCTCAGAATTATTAACAGTAGCTGTATCCCTTTAAAGTGAACTCAAACACCCCTTTCCCTGTGACATCAACACGACCAGTAGCCAGTCTTGATAGAGAAGGGTGTCCATTGATCCTTTGGAAGCAGAGAATAAAGACAGAAAGCCTGCTCCTGCACAGGCGCTGCAGAGACTCCAGTGGCTTTAGGGAACTTGAGAGCCCCTGCTGCTAATGCCCCACTGGGCGGCACTAGGAAGTCCCAAGAGCTGAGTAACAGAAGCGCCTCCTTCGGTAGAGAGAGCAGCGAGCTGCCTGGTCCTTGCTCCTTTCCCATGTCGCTGTCCTCTTTCCAAACTCTGTTCATTGTTTCATCTTCTCGTGCTGTGACTTCCTTCTCTTTCCTCTTCCCCTTCTCCTTTAGAGAAGAGAGTACAGAGGGCCTTGAAGAGAGAAGAGAGTGAGCAGAGAGACGGCCCTGCAGTAGACTCATTTCTGAGCTAGAACATTTGGCGTGATCAGTTGCTCTTCATTTTATATTTTATTTATTTTTTTTGAGACAGGGTCCTGCTGTGGTGCTTAGACTGGCTTCAAACTCATGATCTTCCAGCCTCAGCCTCCTTAGGAGCAAGGTCCAGGAGCGCACCTTCTCTCTGGCTTCCAAGGGCACTTAATGAGTAGTGGCCCTGCACTAATGTCCTGTCCTGTGCCCCTGAGCACTAACTCTTCCTGCCTCACTGCCCTGGGCTCCAAGATGACTCAGCTCCACCATCACACAGCATCTTGCCCTGGCTTCCTGTTGATTACTGACATTGGAGACTTGGACTTGTGAGCGGGGCTTAGTACGAGACCAGGTGGGGCTTTCTCTGTCCCTCCCTCTCTGCCTCTCAGCCCCTGCTTCCGGCACACTTTGCCCCTCTAAGTTTGGAAATCCCATTAGACGACTCTTCCTCTGTGGCCCCACTGTCTCGCCATCTCAGCTGATACTTCCTCCCCCAGTCTCTTCCACCTCCTCCGGCCTGCGACATGTCCTGGAAGAGTTGTTCTTGCCAAGGACCCCTGAATCCCTGGCTGGTTTCCTTGGCTGTACGCGCACGTGCACAGTGATTAGTGTCTGTCAGACTCTAGTCGCAGCCTTGGGGTAGCACGCTCTTCTTTGAAGGGCTCACTGGATCGCATGCTCATTTGCCTGTCTGTCCTCAGTGTTATGCTGGGCGGAGGCACTGAGGAAAGAAAGGGAGGCTTTTGCTCAGTCCCCATCCTGAACTTTGTGTGTGTAAGCACGGGTGCTGTCACTTTCCTCGTGCAGACAGCACAGCAGACTTGGGCTTCTCAATGTCCCTTTTCTTTTTCAGAAGCATCCCAGAGCAGTCTGCTTAGGGATCACAGCACACATGGTGTTGGCTGTGGGCTGGGTTTTCTCCAGACCCCATGTGAGTGGCTTGTGGCTCTCAGGTGTTTGGGCAAGCTATGTGGGCTGGCCAAAGCCCCACACTGCTCTGCAGGCCACGCCTTTCCATTCTTTCTTGGGTTTTCCCTCCCATTTTTTTTTTCCTGCATGAAGAGACAAGAACAGATTCCCTGGCCACTCCCTGGTGGCTTTGTGGTGTCTGACCAGTTGTGCCACCCACACCCCTCCAATGACTGAGCAGGATGGAGACTCACATGGTGCAGTTGGTCATTTGTCATTATGACGGCCGGATCCTCCGACTCAAGACACCAGTGGGCATGATGGGTGTGCTTCTTCAGGCGACATATCTGCTGTTGTTCTTTATTGGTCTCCTCGAGCTCTGGAAACAACATCATCACCCACCAGAAACTGTCCTGCAATCCTCCCTCCCTCTCACCACCCACATCATTGCACACCACCCTTGAAATGCCACTCCCTCAACTTTCTGGCCTCAGACCTACTGTCCCCCTCCCCACCAATGCCACTTTTGTTCTATTGACCCCTGTCCCTCCTGGAACACAACAAATCTCTTCCCACCTGGCCTCTCTAGTCTCCATCCTGACCTTTAAAACCAAGCTCCTTGTTGCTACCCACACCTGACCATGCCACCCTCAATAGCAAAACTTAGAGTAGCCAACAAGGTGCATGACGCTTGTCTCCATCTAACCCTGCCCACCTCCTGTGTCCTGGTGTCTGCAGCCTCATCTCCCACCTCTCACTCCCATAGCTCACAGTCCTCTGCCTCTCAACCAGAAATAAAGTGACTATGTACTGTACTCACAGATACTTCAACCTTGTCTTTCATTCTAAATTACTTAACTGTCTCTTACTGCAAAGAGAATAAATGATGTTTCTTAGAATGGTAACCTGACCTAGCTTCTCACTCAGAATCTAATATGAAGACCCATACTGTTACAGAATCAACTCAATCCTTACAATGTGAAATCCCACTGAAGCCCATGGTCCTCAGGAGAGGACGGTCCCCTCACAAAGCAGTAATTGAGCCCTGAAGCAGAAATGGAATCAGGAGAGGAGGACGAGGGCAAGAAGATGTCTATGCATGAGCCCCCAGACCAACCACCCGCGACACATAGTGGAGCTCTCTCTTTCTCAAACATAAGGATTTTGTCCATCAAATGATCAACTAATGTCTGAATATGAATACCGTGTGTGTGTGTGTGTGTGTGTGTGTGTGTGTATTTGTGTGAGAAGGAGATAAAGAGATAACAATGATTTTCTTACACAGGCAGCCCTAGACATGCGCCTGGGTTTAAAACACCTGCGCCAGGGTTTCACGGCAGGCAGAATGCTTTCTCATCCCTTGAGACACAACACCCCGCCATTAAAGCACTTTTGTACATCTCTGCAACATAATCTGCTCATTTCTTTGTTTGCTCCTCTAATCCATTTCACCCTATTTCTCAAGTATTTATTGTCATTCTCCCCTGGCAACCCCAGCTGCTGGGGTTAAAATCCCCCATGATGCGCTGTTGTCTTTGAGATGAAGATAAATCAGATTAATGAGATGAAGACAAAGCATGTCTCTAACCTCACGCTAGGAAACAACCTGGTGCAGGAGGAGCTCCAAGTATACCAGAGACTCTAGTGCACACGAAAGGCTCACCACAAATCATGGAGAAGACAAAGATCACGGGTTTACATTTTTGTATATGTCTTTGGTCATTTGTGTATAATTTTTAGGCTGTCAATCTCAACAGATTGTGATCTCACACCATATATTCAACATAATTCCAGTAAATTAGAAAGTTAAATTTTGACTGAAATGTAAATATGTTTACAATTGAGAAAAGACTTCAATTAATTTTTGAGTGAATTTGTGAGTATCTATGTAGGGAGGAAGATTTGTTATAAGAGTAAGAGAAGAAAATACCATAGGGAAAACCAATTGATTTGATTAGATACAATTTTTCATCATATAGGCTACATCATAGGAAAATTTAAAGAACTAAAACACACTGGGTGAATATTTGCAATGTGTATGAAGAAGAATATGTGCCTTTGTGATAGTCAATCTAGTTTGTCAACTTGACCCAAGATCATGTGACTTTGGGTGTGTAACAGCAGATTAAACAGAAAGCCTGCCCTGAATGTAGGCAGCAGGATTCTGATAGGTGCAGGACTTAGATAAAAGAAGGAGAAGCCAAGTAGGGCAGCATGCGACTCTTTCCGAAGAAATCGCATCTGCTCTCGCCTGATATCGTCGGCCTCCGGCTCATAGAACTGGAACTTCGCCGTTTCTCTGAAGAGCTTCTTGATCTTCTGCTCTCGTCTGAGATCGTCGGCCTCCAGCCCTTCGAACTGAAACTTCACCATCGTTTCTCCGAAGAACTTCCTGATCTTCACATCTTGGCCTGGGACTAAATTAGTGGTTGCTCCGATCCTATGACTCCAGCTCTTAGACCGCTCGACCAGCTACTGGTTCATCTGACTCTCCACGTACAGTCAGAACTTGGGACTACATTGCTTCAAACTGTAAGCCCATCTGATAAATCCCTTTTTCAAATATACTCATTCTGTGAATTCTGTTAATCTAGTGAACTCTGTCCAATACAGCCTTTAAATATGCAATGAACTGATGGGTGTGGTGGTGCACACCTGCAATCCCAGTAGTTGGGAGGCTGAGGCAGGATGATCACAGGTCCCAGGACAACCTTATCAACTAACTTAGTGTGACTCTCAGCAACCTTCTGAGACCATTTCAAAAACAAAACTAAAAAGGACTGGGGGTGTAACTCAGAGGTAGAATGCCCCTGGGTTCAATCCCCAGTACCGTAAAAAATTTAAAAATAAATATAAACAAATATGCAAAAAATTCATACACATTCACCAAAAATGCACTGACATCCCTGTGGAACAGTGCCTAGCCTGTGAAGAGCTCTACAATATTAGTCCTTTATGACTGTGTTGCAGTTATTGTGGGCATCATTATTAAAATATAGGTAGGAAATACAAGATATAAAGATCATAAAAATATGGGTGAAATTACCTAAAACAATACCCACTGTCATTTATATTAGCTGAACTATCAATTCTTAACAGGTAGAATTTGTGTCTATCAATTATAGACAAAATATTAATATAATACTAAAACTATTTTCTCTTTTAAAATGAAACCCAGCACTAATAAAGACCATTTTCCCTTTGGAAATGTCACTGTGCTGAAGGTTGGCCTTTGCTAGAGAAAGCCAAGCTTCCCCATGCTGCACCCTCTTCAATCATTTAAACCAGCAGAACAGGTTGACTTTGGGAAACTTTCCATCTTCTCTCCTCCCCTTCAACACTGATGCAAATCCAGGGATTACTAACTTCTGGGGTCCATGCACCACTTCCTCCTGAGGATAGAAGGAGCTCAAGACCTGGGTTAAAGAGCTCTCTCAGGAGGACCTGAGTCCACATCTTCTTGACCTTACTGGCTCACCCAGGACATCTTCTTCCTGGCCCCAATAACATGTCCTCCATTCACTGACCACTTTTCAAGTGGAAGTAAAAGAATGTGGGTTCTGTAACACTAATGACACTGTTTACCAAATATTTCCAACTTTAAACCCTTCCGGATACTTGTTTTTTCCTCTTGAAGGTGGCCGGGGCCAAGTACTCCTCACTCTGAATAGGGTGTAGGCAAAAGTGTGTGTGTCCCCTCAAGATTCCATTAAACATGGGGTGACAGCATCTTCCTGCAAGCATGTTTGTACTGCAGCCTCCTTCCTCTGCCCTCCAGTGAGCATGGAATGTGGCAAGAGAAAAGCCTTTTGTGTGCGTGGAGCTCCTGACGCAGCGGTATGTGTTATCGTAGTATAAGCCAGCCTGTCCTGATTGACATCTTTGGGGGAATTTAATTTGGGTATGTCTTTCTTGAAAGCAATTTGGCAATATTAAAGACATGTAAGATGTAAAACATCTCAGATTTGGGTTGGCTTTTTCCTATATACATTCCTTCTTACATTCATTTATACAGAAAGATATTTTGTGAGCTTGCTGTGTACCAGGATCTTTACTGGGTTCAGTGAAAACAAAACCAGGGACTTAGACCTGTCAGCCCAAGATCTTAGAGCAATTTCCTCTCAAAGATTATCTTCTAAGAAATAACTTGAAAGTATATTTAATAGAAAAGTAAACAGAAAACATACAAAGTGGATATTATTTTCTGTCATATTGATTATTTGACCATATGACAACTATCTAAGCAAAGGAGAATGCTTAAATCAAATTTGTTCTGTTCACAGGATGAAATGTTCTACTGTCACTAAACTATAATTATAAATAATATTCATGAATATATAAAATGCTAATTGTATAATAATTAGTGAAGAAAGGATAGTAGAATTAAAAGAACAGCATAGTCTAAATGTTATAAAAGTATATGCATATATTAAACAATGAGTAGAGTTATATATCAAGTTATTAAAAATGAGTATCTCTTAGAAGAAGGAAAATAAACATAATTTTTTCTTTATTTCTTTTGTATGCAAGAGTTTAATAATGGATTTGCAGTAAATTTTAGTATAATTAAAAAATGAAAGCCATTAAAACTTTCTACCAATTCATCATGCTTTTGTAAGGATAAATTAAAGTACATTTTTATAGTGCTTATAACTTATGCATAACAACTACAACATTATTAAAAGAAAACACATACCTAACTCCAAAAGAAACAGAAGGATAAAAAATAAATTATAAACTGATCTAAAATGATAAAACTGTTTAGGAAAAAATATTTCTGCAGACTATATACCCGAAAAGTGGGTTGGCTTTTACCCTGCAGAACTATAATATGCAAATACAGTATACCATTTGCATAATATAATCAACTTTCAGCCAGCTCCCAATTTTAAAACAGAACATTGAGCAAATAAAGATATAATAATTCTTCTTTGCTATAACTACAATGAAAACAGTTCTCAGTTTTTCGCAGGAGCAAAAGGATGTAAAGGTTGTAGATTCTATTGTTAATGAGATTGGGCTGAAATTACCACACTGGAAAAGTGATTGATTTTGTAGAATAACACAGGAATGGAAAAGGGACTAGTAAAAAGGTGCTATGTATTGTCATAAATTGCTGTTGTATTGCTACTGCTGTTTTTACTGTTCAATTCCTCGAGCATGTGCATTTATTATTTTGGTTAAAAAAAGAAAGAAAGAGCTAACACAAATATAAAAAGATAAGATTTCAATGTCATTTGCCACACCAATGTGTTAAAGGGGAAATAATGCACTCTTTCATCTCCATAGACACGGGAAGAAGATTTCATAAACATAGATAGTCATTCATCACTCAACAAGCAAATCCTAGCAAAGGCTCTTTGTTAGGGTAAAAAATATCTGGCAAAAACCTATATCCAACATCATACTTTGTGGAGAAACATTAGAAAGATTCCATTCAAAAACAAGACCAGGTTGCCAGTCTCACACCAATATTTAAGATGGTGCTTTGCTGACCGAGTGGAAGACAATAAGAAAAATGATTAAGGTCAATGAGAAAAAAAGAGGAGATACTATTGTCATGTGAGCAGAATATGGTTGCCTACACAGAAAAACCAAGGAAAAAAAAATGGTCAGACTTTTAGAAACAAATTGCATAAAACCTATGAATATTGATTAACATTAAACGATTAATATTTCTTTTACACAGGAATAAAGAAGCTTAAAAATAAATGTAATATAAAAAGACACTATTCATGACATAAAAATCAAAAACAAAAGCCAAAACTGCATCATGATATTAAAATTGATGCAACAAAAATGTGCAGGTCCATTAATTATAAAAATAAATCATGAAAGACAGAAGTTTCAAATAAACGAGAACTGCCCTGTTCATAGATGACTATCCCTGACTTTGTCTGTAAATTCAAAGCAAAGTCAATCAAAATCTTAGCCATAACATTTCTTTAAAGCATAAAAATTAGTGCAAAATTTTATATGGACAATTAACAGTACATAAATAGAATGGTTTTGAAGAATCAAAATTGATGGAAGGACTGTTAAAGCAGAGACGAAGACCACATGTAAAAGTACCTAGTCCTCCAGTTCCATTCATTTTGCTACAAATGACAGGATCCTGTTCTTTTTATGGCTGAATAATATTCCACTATACACATATACTCATAGACTTTATCCATTCATCTATTGATGACATCTAGGTTGATTTCCTATCTTAGCTATTGTGAATGGTGCTTCAATAAACATGGGTGCAGGTACCTCTTTGGCATGCTGATTTCATTTCCTTTGGATATATACCCAGATGTGAGATAGCTGGATCATGCGGTAGATCTATATTTTTGTTTCTTGAGAAACCTCCATTCTGTTCTCCCTAATGCTTGTTAAGTGAAATGAGCCAGACAGAGAAAGGCAAGTACCCCATGTTCTCTCTCAGGTGGGAGTTTAAGAGAGGGGTAAGAGAGAAAAGAAATGGACCTAACTGTAGACTAGTGACTAGTAGAGGTTGGTAACGTCTTGGGGGAGGAGGGATGAATAAAGGGAGACTGGATTTAATCAGTGTACTTCGTATGCATGGATTGAAAATCACACTGAATTCATTAATTTGCATAATTAATACATGTTAGCCAAACACTTTTCAAAGCTTGTGTTTAAATCATGCGTATTGGTGGAGAAATAAACATAAAAGAGACAAGAATGACGGAGATGCAGTATGTGATGGGATTGGCCACACAGGCAAGTGCAAAAGGCAGAATATTTCAATGAATAGAATCAAAACCATTGACTGTCCATTTATAAAAATAAATTCTCAACTTACAAGATACACAAAAATTGAGACACTCAATGTGAAAAAGAATTCTGAGGAAGTCTTCCCCCATCCTCGATGTTACAAAGTTATTTGTTCTAATTATTTAAACCGCACGAAATACTTTCAAGTATATAAATATATATGCAAATTTGATTATTCCAAAATATAAAACTCCTATATCTCCAATGACACCATGAATGTTTAACATACTAGTGACAGGCCGGGAAAGGATAATTTTAGTGCATATAATTGGTGAGAGATAAGCATGCATAATAAATGAAACACTTTTAGAAATCAGTAAGGAAAAGTACATGGAGTGTCAACTCACAGAAGAACCGCGAATCATCCATCCTAGCTATGAAAAGATGCTCTGCCTCACTAATAGCCAGAGAAGTGCACATTAAGTCAGCAAGGAAATTCCATTTGTACCAAGGAGGCAGGCAAAGAGTAGAAAGTATGACTGAGTAATTTGTTCCCCAGAAAGGAAAGGAAATGGACTTTCTGTTTTTCCGTGGGAGGTCTAAGTGGACAGCTGTTCTGGAGACAGTGTGTCCATACCTTGGGACATTGGAAGATGTGCATATCCATGTGCAAGCAATTCTACCTGCAGATGTCACACATATGCATCACTGCACATGAACAACAGGCGGTGTGGATAAGAATGTGTAGTCTAGCATCGTTCACAATCCTGAGAGGCTGGAGACCAACCAATGCCAAGCAACTGGAGGATGGACAGACCATAGGTACCAGCTGTAATGTGTGGATTCTAACATCATATTCCTCTTTCTGTCTTAGTGCAGGTGCACCTCCAAAGCAGAACTGAGAAGGAAAGAGCAAAATAAATACCAAAAATATAGCATCATATCCTCACAGATTGAAAATAGACTTTAAATTATGTCTATTTATACAGCACACATACATATAGCATTTCTAATATCACTTACTATTTAGATGTATAATATACATATTATGTTATATTGATATGTATAATACTATAGTACTATATATGAATATGCATATTTACATACATACTATAAATACTATACTATATACATATGGCTATACATATTTATATGTATACTATAAATACTGTCCTATATACATACATAATATACATATATATAAAATGCAGGATAACATAATATTTTTGTGTTACTCTTCTCTCTCTCTCTCTCTCTCTCTCTCTCTCTCTTTCTCTCTCTTTTTGTGCTGGGATTGAACCCAGGGGCATTCTACCTCCAAACAGGGTTTTGCTAAGTTGCTGAGGGTTTCACTAAGTTGCTGTGTCTGGCCTCAAACCTGCGATCCTCCTCTCTCAGCCTCCCAAGTAATGGGATGACAGGCCTGTGCCACTATGTCCAGCTTAACCCTTAGTAGTATGGAAGTTGGTAATGTGCAAGGCTAATTTTTAGCTAAAAATCTTAAATTTTAAATCTTTGAATATTATATATTTAAATAGATTGTAATCAAATAGTATACAAATGTCAGCTGTTAATTGTTAATAATAGAAGTGTGGGGTTTTGTTTTCTGGTTCTTGGTAGATATGTCTATATAAAATCTTTAAAAATATTTTATAAAAGAATCTCTAATAATCAAAACAATTGATGTGATGTGGCTAAACCTGTCCCTCTCTGTCTCCATGCATTTGGCTTTTGAGCTTTTGATCTTCCAGTCATCCTTAATAAACTTCAAAGTCATGTTAGAACCATTTAAAGTATTCAGTAGGCATCTGAAAAAGGAAAACTCAATTGGAGTCCTGGGGCTTTAAAATATGTTTGGCTTTGATAATATCTCATGTTCATCTGAATCCTTTCATCCCCAGAATATTAAGCTCTCCCAGCATATTAGCTCAAGGGTCCCCACCATCCTCCTGTCAAGCAGGATATTGGCTGGTGTTATTTAGAAGAATCCAAACAGTGCTAGATGTAGATGCTCTGAAAGTCAGAAACAGGCAGGCTCAAGCCCCAGGTTCATGATACCGAGATCTGTAGGCAGGTAATTTGGGTCACTTCTCCTCTCTTCTTTTGTAGTCCACACCCATCCTCTTCACTATTCATGCTTAATTTCTCAGTTTACAGTTCCATGGTCTTCTTTTAAAGCTCTTTCCTGTTAACTGTTTTCAGCAATTTTAAGCCCATCTTATTATTTTCTATCTCTATTTCAAAATGTGACTGTGTTGGGGTTAAAGAAACAGGACATTGATGGAAACATTTTGAAAATATTCAAGATGACAAATATTTGCATGTACAGATGCTCCTCAACTTAACAATGGTCCAACTTATGTCTTTTTTCCCACTTTACTATGGTCCAATAGTTATGTACATTTCAATAGAGAGCACACTTCCAATCTTGATCGTTGACCTTTCCCCAGGTTAGCAATATGTGAGACCATACTCTCTGGAGACACTCGTAGTCACGCCCTCACCAATGCACATGGCGTACTGTGTGGCCAGCAGTGCTGGATACAAATATTCAATACATCACGTGAGACACTCAGCACTTCCTCATGAAATTGACTTTTGTTTCCATGGTTTTTCCTAACTGTGGGCTACAGCAAGTGTGCTGAGCACATTGGAGGTAGGGCAATCTAAGCTGATGCTCGGGAGATTAGTTGTATTAAATGCATTTTTTACTTTACTGTATTTTCAGTTTGGGATGCTAAGTCATTGAGTTGAGGAGCATCTGTACATGTCTGTCTCCTTTTGAGCTTTGTCCTTGTTCAAGGAGGGTTATGCCTCCTCCTCAGCCATGTGTCTTTTCCTTTCAATAGCTTGAAGGACACTTGTGATTGCAGAGGACTGGCAGCTTATGGTAGACAAACAGAGGCAGACCAGAACTGTGACCAGCTACCAGGACATCAGCTCCATGAGACCAGGGCAACTTCTTAGTGATTTTGTGCTAGAGGTGTGTGTGTGTGTGTGTGTGTGTGTGTGTGTGTGTGTGTGTGTTATCAATGGCCTGCCACTCCCACTCTAATTTCTCACTCTACCAGATGTGTTTTAATGGTCTTGAAACCAGGCTGCAGGTACATGAATATATCCAGCCTGGGCACATCTCTAAACAAAGCCTAAGTAAACCATTCTAGGCCTGGAGAGCCATTTTGTATGCCAATGTGAGCAGCCAGTGGGCTGTCCCTGAGATCAGCGAGCGGCATTCTAATGCACAGCATTGCTGGAACCGCCTGGTAGGCCTCAGTGAAATGAGCTCTGGGCAAGCCCTGTTCCATCCATCAAGCCCATAAACCACACCAGAGTAGAGCTGAATGAGGCTCCGATCACAATCAATTCAGCACTGCTTTTATTGATGCCGTATGCGCTAGCAGACGATCCCTGGGCATTGAGCATTTATAGGTCTCCAGCTTGCAGTTATCTGCCCCCAGTACGTGCTCCTCCTCTGCTTCTCGCCTCCTCTCCTGTGCTGCATATGTGTTGTAAAATCAAGCATGCAGCATCTGCTAAATGTTGTGTAGGCTTCTGCATGAATAGCCTTGGATAAATAAGTGAAGGCTGCCCAGGTGCCTCCTGCTTGTGACTTAGGGAGCGCACCTCTCTGCAGCACGCCATGAACCAGTCCTGGCTCAGGAAGCATGCTCTGGGGTCTCCAGACTGTACGTGTCACGTGCCTCGAGGGCCAGGCCCCAGTGTGTGCAAATCTTGATTTACTGTTGATGTAAACAAGGTGTATCTCCACCCAACACACTCACCCACAAAGAGGTGAACTTTGCGTGGCAGAAACAGGCATCCATCCCTTCCTTCATTGTTGAGACATAAGGATGCGAACTGGAAAATACAAAGGAAAGGTACTTGGAAAACTGCCATGCCAAGTGGTCGTATGCCTGCTTCCTCTTCACACTGGCAGGGAGTAAACACATTGGACTGTCAGGCCGGGTGGCTCAGAGGTTTGGCCACAGGGCTTAGCCACAACAAGCCATCATCTCAATGTGATTCTCAGCCCAGGGGTTCCCAGGAATAAAGTCCCCAGAGGCCGTTTTCTCCCAGCCCTCCAAGCCTTGCCTGCCTGAAGACCAGCCAACTCTGTTACCTGGTGGGAGATTTTTAAATTATTCCACACTACCTCAGTTCTTGCTTATCTGCTGGAAAGCATCCAAGCAGAAAGCACAAATGGGGGATACAGGAGGTTTATTTAGACATCATGTGAGGAAGGCCGTGGAGAAAGTGGGGAGGGGAAAAGCATCCCAGAGAAAAGCGTCTGGAACGGGCTGTTCCCAGGAATGGGAAGGCAGCCTGGGGCTCGGGCTTATGCTCCAGAGATGGGGTCCGGAGCAGTCCGTTTCCGGGAATGAATGGAAAGCGGCATGGAGTTTTCCATGTATCAGGTTTTATTCCCTCTGGACCCCTTCCTGGTATGTATTACATTTGGGTGGTCCACTGCCCTTTGAATGTTGTACCCTAGTGACCCTGCATTGTTTCTCTGCCCCCTTTCCCCTTCAGTCTAGGTGACTGAGGCTCTGTGTGGGTGGACTTCCAGTCTGCCCCAGCTGACCCCATCTGTTAATGTCTGGCTAGCTCCCTAACAACTCCACTGAAGAGAGCTGGGAATCTGCCTAGCCAACCCAGGGCACCCCCAGCATGTATGTGTTTGTGTGTGTGTGTTCCATGTGTGTATATATAGACGTGGGATGTGTGAGGTGCTCAGCTGGGGTGGGATGGAATGGCAGGAAGGAGGAGGGAGCACATCCTGTATCAGCTGTCCCTGCAAACTCTGCTGAGGGATGAGCCTCGGGCAAGTGGTTACTCTGGAGAAAGTTAAAATGCACAGTTAGATCGCCTTCTTTGCTCAACTAAAGTTTTCTCCTTCTCTGTCTGGGGTTCCCTTCTATGTCCCATTCTCCCTAGCTTCCACTTATTGGGAAGAACATCCAACTTTTCACCCTGTGACTGACTAATCTCACTTAGCACAATGTTCTCCAGTGCCCTCCATTTCCCTGCAAATGGAGACAGGAGGGGGGAAGAGGGAAATACACTATTGCACATGATGAGTACACACAAACTTATCAGAGTCGATCACTATGCTGAGCATGGAAAGGAGGGAATGAGGAGGGAATAGAGTGAGATTTGAGGGAGGGATAAATGAACAATGTATGCATGCATGCTTCTGATACCCTGACACTTATCAATACATATAACTATGATGCACCAATAAATGTAATAAATAAAAAATGGAAAAAAATGCACAGTTAGGCGTCACCGTCATGCCATGTAGCATGAAATGGACTGGCATCTTCTGGTGCTAACCAATCAGGTAGAAAACAATTTTTTTTCACAGCATTGCACATCAACCTCAGAAACGCTCAGTGTATCAAAGATCTCATAAAGGCTCTTGAGGTTATTAAATAAACCACATGGTCTGGACTTTAAAATATCCTAAGGACCAAGATAATGTTCGGCATTTCCAAAACTCTCCTTCATTTAGCTATCACAATGGTCCTGTGAGAAATTGTACCAGTCAGAGTAGGTCAGGTTTTGCACAAGTGACAACACGAAGCTTCGGGTTATTCCTTGTTTAGCGTTAAGGCCACTGGGACGCCAGCCAGCTTTGCAAAGCAGCTTTGTTCCTGTATTAGTTTAATGCCCATAGCTGCTCTAATCCTGTAATACTTCCATCTCAACACCTGTTTCTTGATCATTGAAACAGGAAGAGAAAAGCAAGGAAAAGCATAAAATTGCTTCAAAAAACAATCACACTTTGCATCAGCCAAAATAAAGCCCATGAGTGTTTTGCCCTCTGTAGTGATGCAGAAAGAACAGAGAGCTGGGTATCTGTAGAATCCCTGGGAATGGGTCCAATGATATCTCTATTTTGCCTGGAGAGTGTGCACTTTGCTGTGGTGGGGCATACACTTAGGTAGACCCAGGCTGCAGAAGATATTTTCTGACCCATAACTCTGCTCTTCACACGTTACTCCTGCACAGCACTCATCTAACATAACCTTACATCCTATGATTCAGCTGTCACCTCTGCCTTCCCTAGACATGGTCTCCTCTTGGCTTGTAGGCTTCTGCACACTCCTAGTTTTGCTGTCCTTCTCTGCACCCTTTTCTGGTTCTTGTTTGTCCCTCCAACATGTGAAGTCTGAGTTCCAAGTTACATTTCAGAACTGTATTATCACTCTTATGTCTTGTGTACTACCTTCAGTCTTAAGGATCTAATTATCATATATATATACAGTCAGCTCCAGCGTTATACCTCTAACTTGGAAATCTCTTTCATGTGCTTGCAATGCATATAGAACTGTCTACTCGGCCATTCCCTGGGATGCTGACTGGGAACTGAACATGACCAATGCTAAACAATCTTCATTCCTCCCTACCTACAGCCAGTTTCCAAACACCTTCTTCCCTGGCTCCATGAGTACGACCCTGCCCATCGAATTGCTCAAGTCAGACATGGTGGAGTCATCGTTGATCTTCCCCACTCACCTTATTTAGCCTAGAAAAATCTTGTAAACTTTCTCGTCAACTCAAACGTCATGTGTAATCTAGTATATAACCATTTCTCACAACCATTTCTAAGTTCCTTTCATAGGAGTTATATTAAGAAGTTCTTACCTTTATTGTTACCTTATGGTAATAATAAAGGACCTAATTATCAGTAATAATTAGGACCTAATAAAGGACCTAATCAGTAATAATTAGGACCCAATAAAGGACCTAATAAAAAAGGAGGACCTTACCTCCTTTTTATTCCCTTACCCACCCTATAATCTATTATCCACATAGTAACCAGAGGAATCTTTTACAAACATATATTAGATTGTGTAACTCTTTATATACAACCTTCTAGTGTTTTCTATCTCAGCCAGAGCAAGCCAACAGTTCTATGGTTTCCAAACAAGACTTAAAATCTACCTCCCTCCTGTTACCTCTCTAATGCTGTTTCTCCTTTTACCTACTTTACTCTCCATTTTCAGCACATTTTCTGTCTTACTCTTTCATGAACATGCCAGATACACTCCTACCTTAGAGCTGATGGTCCAGTGGCCTCTGTCTAGAATGTTCTTCCATCTAGTATTTAAAAGAGTTTACTTTCACCTTTTTAGTACTTTCTATTATTTATTTATAAATTATTTCCACTGTGGTCAGAGAGCAAACTTGTTAGGACAAGAATCTTTTCAATTTATTGAGATTTGTCTTATGGCCTAGAATATGATTTTTGGTTGTTCGTTTATGCCCCATATGCACATGAACAGAGGCATGTTCCGCTGTTGTTGGGTGGAGGGTTCTATTAGGATGGAGTGAAGGTCATCAGTTGATAGTTTTGTTCTAATTTTCTGTATCTTAACTGAATTGTTGAATAAATTATTGGGAGAGTGCTTTTAAAATCTGACTATAATTTTGCATTTTTCTATTTTTTTACAGTTTTATCAAGATTCTCCTCTCTCTCTCTCTCTCTCTCTCTCTCTCTTTCCTCTTGCCTTTTGAAGCCTGTAAATGTTTGGGAATAATGTGTCATCTTGATTAATTCACCCCCTTATCATTTTGATATTATCTTCTTTATACCTTATAATTATTCTTTACTCTAAAATCTCCTTTGATACTAATATAGTCACTCCAGGTCTTTAGATTTTTTTTATTCATGTGAGCATTGAATAATTTTTCCAACTTTTCCTTTTAAACCATTTGTGCCTTTTTATTTAAAGTATTTTCTTATAGATAGCATATGGTTGAGTCTTGTTTTTCAAATTCAATTTGATAATATATCTCTAAATTCTGATGTTTGGACCATTTGTATTTGATGATATAGTGGATGTGGGTAAGTTTAAGTCTTATTTTTTATTTGCTTTCTAGTTTTCCGAAGTGGGCTTCCTTTTCCTCTTTTGTTCTCCACTTGTTGAACACACTGAGTACTTTCCGTGATTTTATTTTGTCTCCTTATTTAGTACAACTGAGAAGTCTAGTAGTACACATCATGAGCTTATCACAGCCTTCCCTCAAAAGCTGTATGAAGATCATACGCAGTACATATTCTACTTTCCTCACAACATTTCTGGCATTACTAACATATATCTTACTATTACATGTCATAAAACCCATACTACATTGTTGTTGTTTTCAATGAAAGAATCAATAATCTTCTAAGGAAATTTAAATAATAAAAATATTAGATACATTTACCATATAGTTACCATTTTTGATGCTCTTTTTTGTCTTTGTGTAGATCCATATTTCTACCTGATATTATTTTCATTCTTTCTAAAGTACATCTTTGGACACTTCTTATGGTTCCTATTTGCTTGTCATGATTTCTCTCAGCTTTTATATAAACCCAGCAGCCCTCCTTTATTCATTAAACACTTTCTGTAGGGTAAAGACTTCTAGATGGATAGCCTTCCCTTTTTTTAGTACCTTCAAGATGTCTCACTGTCTTCTCTCTTCCATTGTTTCTGACGAGGAATCTGCTATCATCCTTTTCTAGAGCCCTGTGTAGCTATTGTGTCTTACTCCCCTTCTGGCTGCTTTTGGGATGCTCTGTTTATCACGGGCTATGAGCAATTTGGATATGATGATGTATCTTTGTGTAGTCGGCTTCATGTGTCTTATACTTGGGGTTTATTGTACTTTTTGAATCTCTGGGTTTATGGTTTTTATCAAATTTGAAAATATTTTGGATATTATTTTTTCAGTGCTATTTCTGACTGCCCCTCCTGTCTTCTTGTCCTCACTCCTCGAAACTCTGATTGCATATGTGATGAGAATCTGGGGCTTGGCTAGTGGGAAAGGCAGTACGCACAGCTCTGAGTGAACAACAAGTGCTGCTCTTAGAACGCATTAGGGTGGTGCCCTCCCCAGTCTCAGGGAGTTCCCGCATCTTCACTAATTACCCTGTCCATGAGGTCTACCCAGTCTTATCTCTCAGTACTTGGACATCACCCCTTCCTATCCATCCAGATCCCCTCTCCTGCTTTATTTTCTGACACAGTGAGCCCCACGCAGGTAGAATTTGAATCTGCTTTGTTCACTGCTACATGCACAGTGTCTAGGACAGTGTCAAATACTTCGTAGATACTCAAAAATATGTCATGAGTGAGTAAAAAATGACTGAACGTTCAAATGAGTTGTTGTGTGAGTACATGACCAATGAAGAACTAAAAGCCTAAATTAATAAACGTATTGAACTACTCCAGGAAATACTATATCCATTACTTCTTATATCAATTAATATGATCATCTTTTATTGGACCCATGATCTTGTTCTGTTTTTATTGGATCAATACTTTTGGTCTTCTCGTTGTTTATACACCGAATCTGCCATATCTGTCTCAGCCTTAATTCTGGAACCAAGTAGGGAATTCTCTTTCGGATGCCCTTCATCTAGTGACTGAAGACCTCTTCCATCAGTCCTGGAATTTCTAACACAGGCTAATTTCAAGCCATCCACCCCAGGTTGCCATAGGAATGTGGATGCTTCTCAGGTCAGGCCATGAGGCCCTAGTTTGGTTCAGGAAACATGAATATTGCATCAGGAGGATCAATGTGTTTCTCAGCTTTGAGATGGCTCTTTGGAAGTTGAATGTTCCAGAAACAACTTTCAGACTTGAACACTAAAGTCCTGGATTAGCCTCTTTCTCCTGTTTCAAGTGAATTGTGAAACAGAATGCCTGGGCCCTCCTGGGTTTAGTGGAGAAGACCAAATAAATTCTGAAAACATACAATAGGTCATATGTTGGCAGCAAAAATTGCAAAATATCAATCATAATTTAAAAAATGTAAAAAATTTAAAAAATGCCAGCATCATTGCAGCAGTTTTTAAATGTGGACATTACTAGCCAAAGAACAAAAACATTTTTTAAAAATTGTGATTGTATAGCAAGGAGTAATATTTTATGAGTGATTTCTGAATTTGTTGTTATATTGTATGTAAAAGACTAATTACAGAGCAGTAATTGTCAACACCTGTTACGAAAAAATAGTTTTGAAATGTGAACCAATTTTGAGTATATTCTTTGAGATGGATGCTCATCTATTATCTAAATATATTCTTTCTCTCCTTTTGGAACAAAAGTAAAGTGGTCATTTATTAAGCCTGAGTCTGATGTGAAATTCAAAAGGGACAGCAGAAGTTTTGATATAAAGTCATTTATTGTTGAATATTGATGGCCTTGGTGAATTGGAGACATTCTTACATAAAACCATAAATTATTGCTTTGGTATCAAAAGGAAAATAGAAATACCTTGATCCATTTTTCTCTGTTCTTTATAGCTATAGATATACATAGCAACTTGGGGTTTCCAGGAAGGACATGAAGATTTACAGCTCTGGAACAAATCATGATTCCTGAGCTGTTGGCATGCATCAGGGTGCTTCAAAAAGGGAAACACATGTCACCACAGTGTCTTCTTGAACCACATCTTGAGTGTGTTTTTAAGTAGAAATGGCTTTAGCCATTAGCCCTTGGGTAGCCTGCACCCTGGACAGCAATGACATGGTTTCTCCACACCTGGAGCCGATGCTTAGGAAGTTCTCAGACTCAGGTCCATCTCTGCAGCAGCAGGAAAGTGCAGAGAGCACGATGGAGCACCTTCCTGCTGCCTCTGCCACACCATTCAGCGGGGGCCACAGAACCCCTGGGATTCCAGCATCGACTCTCTCCAGCCTTGTGCATCTCTTCTCCTTCCCTCTGCCCTTCTCATGCAAGTTCATTCCAGAACAATCCCAACTCACCACATGGACACAGGACGTATGCTATTTATCATTCCTAACATTTAGGCTGAAATTTGGGATCCTTGCATGCTCCATGGAATTGGCTATGGACCCAATTGTTTTAATTGGGAACACAATTGAAATTATAATTCCATTGCAATTAAAATCATTGAAATTACATTAAAATTATAATTACTTGATTTGCTTGAATTAGGCGTGAACAGTGAAGTGAGGAAGGGTTACCAAACCTACTAATGAGATTTGATGATTTACATAATTAAGTATAATGGAATTTAAAAAATGACAGCTACTTGGCTCATGCTGGGGTGATTTCTAAGGTATGAACATACACATCTATCCTCTCCCAGATCTGGGAAGGGTCTAAAAACAATGTTTAAAAACTCAATAACTAGCCTAGCACATGCCTGTAATCTCAGTACTTGAGAGGATTAAACAGGAGGATCACAGGTTCAAAGCCAGCATGCCCTAATTTATCATGACCCTGCTTCAAAGTAAAAAAAATTAAAACAAGCTTGGGGAGTAGCTCAGAGGTAGAACACCCCTGGGTTCAATCCCAAGTTCCACCAAAAACCAAAACAACAAAAGAACACACTAAATTAGTGAAAACAGAGAATGTCTGGGTTTTAAAAGACCGACATTCCACTTCTTGCCCCCTCCCTGAAGGAAATGCAGGAGGTTTACAGACATGTAGGTGGGGGTAGGGCAGGGGAAATGAACAGTTAGTGATTGAGAATGAACAATTTTGACTTCAAGGTCCTTAGTGTGTCGGCAGCACTTCAGTGTTGCTAAGAAAACTAACCACGATGATCTTATTAGCTGTTGCAAAACACACACTGATGGAGCTGCACTGTCCCACCTGCCGGGGGCTCACAACCCTTCCATCCAGATGCGGGGATTAAGCTGGGCCAGGCTCTGGCTCAGAGTAGACTGTAGACAGCACCATTCACTTCCTTCGGGGCTTCTTCTCCTTGATCCAACTCCTATTTTGCCCTTTCTAGTGTGTCCCAGTGTGTGTGTGTGTGTGTGTGTGTGTGTGTGTGTGTGTGTTCTGGAATACCCCTTCACTGCTATTCAAAGGGGATTTCATGTTTGGCATCATGAACTTAGAACATCCCTTTCACCTAGACCAGCTCAGAGGCTCCTTCCCAGACTTCGATATTGACAGGAGAGTACTCACCTGTGGGCAGGTGTCCCTCACTCACATGCACAATAGCCCTATTTGGAAAAGTTTCATGCCACCACCACTGAGCCACATTCTATATAAACTAGGGTAACTCACTTATTCAAGCAGCTACCTAATGGATAGTCTTGGTGGGTGGGAAATTGCTGACTTGCCTGTTTTCAATATATGATTTTCCCTTATTGTGTTTGCATATATCAGAAAGTGTACTGGGTTAAGAGTCTAAGAGTACATTCAAAGTGTACTGGGTTAAGAGTCTCAAAATAGACATAGCTACCAAGAGCCAGAAAACAAAACCCCACACTTCCATTATTCACAATTCACATCTGACATTTGTATACTATTTGATTACAATCTATTTAAAGATATAAAATTTATAGATCTAAAATGTAAAGACTTTTAGCTAAAATCAGTCCTGCATATTGCCAACTTCCATACTACTAAGAGTTGAGCACCATTAGAGAATAGTAACACAAGCCAGATACAGTGGTACACGCCTGTACTTCCCGTACTTGGGAGGCTGAGGCAGGAGGATCACAGGTTCGAAGCCAGCCTCAGCAACTTAGTAAGGCCATCATCAATTTAGTGAGACCCTTTCAAAATAAAATAAATAAAAAGAGCTGGGGGTATAGCTCAGAGGTAGAATGCCCCTGGATTCAATCCCCAGTAACATACACACCTGCGCGCGCGCACACACACACACACACACACACACACACACACAGTCTCAAAATTACCCAGAATAGAAATTTTATCATTCCATTAAACTTTAACTCCCTGTTCCTTGAGTCATTTTTGACAGTACGAGTTTTAAACCTAAAGGTGGAATTTTACTTTTATTCTTCTCAATACTCATCTTGATGGTTTCCACAGCAGTGGTTTGGTAAGTTTTAACACAACTCTCCAAAATCAATTCTTTGCTCCGCCTGTGAATCTGCATCTCCCCAAAGGTGTATCATCTGGAGTCCATGTGTTCTGCCTTCCTCGGAATCACTGCAAAAAGCAATGCCTCATGGATTGTCTCTGGGCCATCTGTGCCCTGGACAGTGCCCCCCACAGGGGATATGCTGGTCAGTGTTGGTGAAGGAAGGGAGTTAATAACCCATTCTCTGAGTTCATCAAGTGTCTTGGCTCATTAAACAACAGCAGCATCCTAGCCTCTCCCACTCCCAGGAGACATAAAGAGAACAGCTACCCTTCCCTGAGAAGCTAATCCACCAACAGAGGATGCCCTTTGGCATGCCTCACTCCAGTTCTGGGGCAAGAGGGCAGGTGGAGGATTGTCCCCAAGATCATTGGAGAACTTTGTGAGAAGGTGATGGCTGGAGACACTGGAGCACGCAGGGTCAGCATGTAAAGACTTTTAGCTAAAATCAGTCCTGCATATTGCCAACTCCCATACTACTAACAGTTGAGCACCATTAGAGAATAGTAACACAAGCCAGATGCAGTGGTACACACCTGTACTTCCCTTACTTGGGAGGCTGAGGCAAGTACGGGTTATTTTGCCAGTCAATGTCTTATGGGGAAAACAAATTTTCTTATCATCCACTATGAGCCTTTACAGGGAAATAAGAGAAAATTTAAATCAGAAAAATAAATGAAAATTTTAGTTTCAAAGTATATATACATGTATATATATATATGGACTGCTGGCTTGAAATGGGGATATTTGGATTCAGTATGATATAAGTACAGGTTGAAATCTACACTTACACATCTCTAACCCTTGTCTGAGCCGAATTTAGAAGACAGGGATAAAGCAAGTGTGTCTATTGCCTCAAAGATGGGGCAGACACAGCCTAGAAACAAATACCAAGAGATACCTAGCAGGAAATGAAGTAGGATTTAGGAGAAAGGCACCTAGTCATTTTGTAGCTCAGGCCTGACTGGAGTAGTTGAGAGGGATAGAGTGGAGGATGCAAGTAGAGGGCTGGGAAAGAAGGTGCATATGGCCACCACCGAGAAACGCCTGAAGTGTTCAGACCAGAAGCAACGTTCTCCAGTGGATGAGATCCTGAAACTCCGGGCCAGACTTGGACCTCTCCTTGTTGTTGCCAGACCCTGAACGTATCTATTTCAGCATCCCCAGTTCATGTACAAGCAATTTGCCATTTTGTTCATTTCTGAAGGTTAGGCTGGAATTTTTCTTTCTGTTATCTATGTTTATAGCATTTACTGTTGAGAAAAATTGAAGGCTTTGGAAGTTGATAATGAAAGATAAATTCCAAAGCCAAAAGTTTCTCACCATGTGAGTTCCTCAGCAAATTTCTTTCATTTTCTGGTCAAAGCGCATGTGTACGGTGGTTGTGCCATGGACCATGGCCCCCCTGGAGCCTCACCTGAGCCTGTGGGCTCATATGGATGGAGCAGGGAGGACAGAGCTGCTGCTGTGTGAGGATCCATCTAGGATGCACTGGCAGGACCGGGCACTGTGGGCAGAAGGACCCCTGCCTGCCCTGCTAGCCTCTCTCTTTCTCTCCATTTGGTTTCAGAAGGTGGGAGGGAAAGGAAAAGATATTCTATTTGACAAACAAGTTGTATTTCTGAATCTCTGGCCTATGTCACACAGAAATCCACACCTGTTAGATTTCCATTATGAGCATAACAGCTTATCATGGATGCAGCAGCTCAAGACAGCACAATTTCATCATCTTGCTGCTGCACAGGTCAAAGACCAACACGAGTCCTACTGAACTAAAATCAGGGTGTGACAAACTGTGCTCTGCAGGCCAATCCACTCCCTTGTCTTTTCCAGATTTCCAGGACTTGCTCACTGGGGGGCTGGCAGAACTCACTCCTTGAAGTTCAAGTCCTGAGGTTCCACTTTCCACGCTAGCTGTCAGCTCAGGACCATCATCACCTCCTGTGTCTGGCTCCATCCATGGGCCACGACCTTCTCCCTCTGTGTTCAGGGCAAGCCACAGTGGTTGGAGGTCCCCTCTTGTCACAGCTCTCTCACTTCTCAGTTTCTGAGGATGTGTGTGATTAGATTGCATCCGTTACAATAATCCAATAATCTTCCCATATCAAGATCCATAATTGTCATCTCCCCTGCTAGATTTCCTCTTCCCTATAAGGTAACATGTTCACAGATTTCAAGGATTGGCATGTAGGCATCTTTGGGAGATGTTATTCTCCTTACTCTACTTGGAATTTAGCAATAAAAGCAGATTGTAAGGCCAATATTTACCATGCATAAGAAATCAAGTACTTTTTTAACTAGTTGAAAATATCTTCTACAGACTTTACTTACTGAGATCATGAGGATTTGGTTGAAATTATTAAAATTAAACTGTTTTAGATTTATTCTATGATACACTCTTCCTCCTGATTCATACCGACTTCCACTCTTTGCTAGAATTAGATAACAGTCAAAAGCTGCTGTATACCCATGTACCCCAGAGGTCTCAGCATCAGCCAGCAGCGTCTCAAGGCCCTTTTCAGCTGTGATTCTCAATACCTCCCACTAATGGGTGCTGCTGTCATTCTCAATCTTTTATTTTTCTTCAGAGTGTTTCCTTATTATCTCTCTTCCCCACTGCAAGTTATAAGGGTAAGAATCATCCACGTGTTATCACTGAAATCTCAGACCTAGCGCACTGTGCCTAGAGAAAAGCAGGTGCTTGATGGGCGTCTGTAGTTCGTGGAATGTGTCAGAACAAGTGAATGACTGAAGGGGTAGGTGATCGGATGGGTAGATCAATGACATTTTAGAATACTTCCTGAATCATGAGGTGTTTTCAACCAGATATCTTCGGGCTTCCACTCAGTACCTAGATTCTCAAGTCTTATTGTATCAGGGAAAATAATCCTTTCCATTTGTATACCTCTGCATAATTTTTAAATTTTATCACAACCCCATTTTCTTTAGTTTACACAATAGCAATGGTATAACCAAGACAGATCGTTATTTTAAATATTAGGAAAAACAGATTCAGAAACAGTTGGTCTGAAAGGAGGGACAGAACTCTGGGCTCCTAGCTTCCATTCCAGAGTGTGTGTTCTGTGTTAAGTATCCTGCACAATCAGTAATCAACAGCTTATTTCAAAATCCTCATGTTAAAAGCTGGAGCTTGAGTTTGTCCTGAACTCCAAAGGCTAGACCTGAGCCCCTGGGAAGATGGCATGGCAGAGAGGGAACCTAAGGGCCTTTAGTCATCTTGTCCAGGACTGTCCCTTATAGTGGCCATTTAAAAAAAATAATACAGGGGCGGTGGCACCATTTGGCCAGGCAGTGCCAGCGGCTACTGGCATTGTGGCTTCCACAGGCCACCAACGAAGAAGCCAGTGACCTGTTGTAAATATAGCAACTACAGATCATCAGCAACAAAAGTGAGTAGTAACTCGCTCCATGCTCGACAGAGACCCAAATGGTGGCAACAGTGGTGGTGGTGCCATCTTGGTCAGGCTATGCCAGCAGCTACTGGCATCAGGGCTACCACAGGCTGCCAATAAAGAAGCCAGGGACCTGTTATAAATCTAGCAGACAACCCCGGGCGATATTCAGGTGGGACAGACCTACAGCCTGCAGATCGCAGCACCATTGCAGAGTTCCAAGGGATTGCCACAAGACACACAGTCATGGCATCTGGGGAAAAATTAGACCAACACAGACTTCTTTGTGGAATATGTGGAATTCCGTGTTTGCACAGAGTTAGGTCAAAGTAACATCCACCACTTCTGTAGGCAAAGAGAGACACAAACCCAAGGGCCAGCACTGGTGACACCCACCATATGTGTAGACAGAGAGAGACATAGGGACAGCCCCAGTGGAGGACACAGAGACACATGCTTACAGTGAGAGGGGAACTAGTGGCACTGGATTCTTGCACAGGTAGTGAGAGGCACCAGGCAAGGGTCCCAATCACTGAAGGAGACCAAGAATTAGACCTGCAAACAGACATTATACCGAGCAAATGAGAATAACCATTCAATAAAGGCTATTCACCTTTAAGGATCACCTAATAGCAAATATCTACCTCCAGAATAAGATACAGTAAAGGGAGAGTGATTAGACATAGGAACCTAGAGAGAGAGAGAGAGAGAGAGAGAGCGCTAGCAAAAGCAACAAAGCTATAAACTTAAGAAACCTGAAATCATGAGAAGGAAGAATAGCAAAGAAATAATGAGCTCCCACAACTCCATAACAACAGAACCTGCCAACACAGAATTGCAAATATTGTCAGAAGGACAATTTATAGCTTTAATAGTAGAAATGATACAGGATTTCTGAAAATAATTCAGAGAGAGCCTGAAAGAAATGAATGATAAAATAAAGAATCTGACATCCTGAACAGGAATCAAAAAGAAGCTCTGAAGGAAGTGGAGTATGCAGTAATTGAAATGAAGGCATCAATACAGACCATCAACAATAGACTAGACCACATGGAAAACAGAGTAATCTCACTCTTAGAAGATGACCTCCCCAAAAATGAATGCGTAGTATATAATTTAGAAAAAAAACAACGTGACAGCATGAATTGGACAATAAAGAGATCTTGGCCAACTTTAAAAGAGAAAACCTAAGAATAATAGGCATAGAAGAGGGAATAGAAGCTGAAACCAAAGGAATCAATAATCTTTTCATAGAAGTAATATTAGAAAATTTTCCAAACACAGAAAGAGAGGTTGACACACACGTACTGGAAACATATAAAACCCCCAATAGACAAGATCAGAGAAAAGCTTCATCATGCCACATAATAATCAAATTGACTAATGTAGAGGTCAAGGAGAGAATCTTAAAGGCAACAAGAGGAAAAGACCAAGTGACATTCAGAGGCAAAAAAATTAAGAATCACTCCAGACTTTTCAAACCAAGTCATGAAAGCCAGGAGGGTCTGGAGCAACATATTCCAAATTCTGAAAGAAAACAACTTCTAGCCAAGATTTATCTACCCAGCAAAGATATCTTTCAAATTTGACAGGGAAATAAAAACCTTCCATGACAAACAGAAGCAGAAAGACTTTATGTCTTCCAATCCAGCACAAGAGAAAATACTCAAAGAGATTAATTGCAAAGAAGAAATAATAAAGAAATACCAGAACCAGAGATACAATGATTTCCATCAAATGAACAACTAAGCAAAGAAGAACAAACACAACTTCAAACAGAAATTAAAACTCAAAGTTAGGAATTAAAAATCATCTCTCAATAATCACACTGGATTTAAATGCCCAAACTCCCCAATCAAAAGGCATAAGATGGTAAAATGGATTTAAAAATCATAATCCAACTATATGCTGCCTGCAAGAAACACACCTTATAAGTAAAGATACTCACAAATTAAAGTGAAGGGATGGAACAAGGTAATCCATGCTAACTCGAAAACAAGTAGGAGTAGCAACTATGATATCAGAAAAATTAGACTTCAAATCTAAACTTATCAGAAGAAACGAAGCAGGCCATTTCATACTGGCAAATGGAACAATCCTGCAAAAGGATATAATGATAGTCAGCTGGGCATGGTGGCACGTTTGCAATCCCAGTACTTGGGAGACTGAGACTGGAGGATCTGGGTTTGTGGCTAGCCTCAACTACTTAGTGAGGCCCTTCACAACTTAGTGAGACCCTGTTTCAAAATAAAGAATAAAAAGTAGGGCTGGGTGTGTAGCCCAGAGCTAGAATGCCCCTGGGTTCAATCCCCAGTACCGCAAAAAAAAGAGGATATAATCATAGTCAACATTTATGCCTCAAACATAGGTGCAACCACTTTCATAACAGAAATGCTTCATGACATTAAGTCACATATAAATCCCAATACAATAACATCAGGAAACTTCAACACCCCTCTCACATCACTAGATAGATCTTCAAGACAAAAATGTCAGTAATGATGCCTCAGACCTAAGGAATGTCATAAACCAAATGAATCTACTGAACACATACAGAATATTCCACCAAACTACATCTGAATTCACATTTTTTTCAGCTGTTCATGGAATCTTCTCTAAAATAGACCATATCCTAGGCCACAAAGTGAGTACTAGCAAATTTAAAAAAATGTGATACAATCCCCTGCATCTTTTCAGATCATAATAGATTGAAACTAGAAATCAACTATAAGAAGACCTAGAGAAATCTCATAAACACGTGGAGACTGAACACCACACTGCTGAATGAAGAATGGGTCACAGAAGAAATGAGGGGATAAATTAAGAAATTCCTAGAAACAAACGAAAACAGAGACACAACATATAAAAATCTTTGGGACACTCTGAAGGCAGTACTAAGAGGAAAATTCATAGCACTGAGTGCTCACATAAGAAGAACAGAAAATCACCAAATAAATAAATAATGACACACCTCAAAGCCCTTGAAAAACAGGAACGTCTAACCCAAAAGCCAGTAGAAGACAGGAAATTGTTAAAATCAGAGAAGAAATCAATGAAGTAGAGAATGAAAAAAATACAAAAAAATCGACAAAACCAAAAGCTGGTTCCTTGAAAAAATAAACAAGATAGATAAACCATTAGCCAACCTAACCAAAAGAGAGAGAGAATCAACCCAAATTACTAAAATAAGAGATGAAAAAGGTGATATTACCACTGA
>PVJS01006231.1:34942-60904 GCA_004027185.1 Glis glis | reverse complement strand
CTAAGTTTAATAATTTCCTGTCTTCTACTGGCTTTGGGGTTAGACTGTTCCTGCTTTTCAAGGGCTTTGAGGTGTGTCATTAGGTTGTTTATTTGATGCTTTTCAGATCTACTTATGTGAGCACTCAATGCTATGAATTTTCCTCTTAATACTGCTTTCAGCGTGTCCCACAGATTTTGGTATGTTGTTTCCTCATTTTATTATTTTCCTAATTAAAAATATACATGTATGAGAAAAATGTGTTAAGATTACTGGAGCTTTGTTCTATAGCTATGGGGCATATTTCTTTGCATTTGGGAAGTACTTCTAGCTGATCAAATTATGTGACTGATTGACTTTAAAGATGACTAGCATTTTAGTACCACTAAAAATATTTTTTGAAGATATCATTTCAGTAACTGTATAAACAAGCTGAAAACTATGATTCATTTATTTTTAGCCAAAAGTCATCCCCCAAACACAAGTAAGATAAATGTAAAAGTTGAATCATGAATTTTTAACTTTGGCAGATAGATTTTAGAATTACTTTATCTATTAAATATAAATTTTTAAATGTGTTGCAAAATGTATTATTCCATATGTATAGCACAGTATTTAGGACATTACCTCATAGAAAGGATGATCATTACATATTTATTAAATGAGGAAATAGTTATTTCAAATATATAGAATACACATTGAAATTTATACATGGTACAGCTATCCCAAAATATTAGAGTTAAAATTTACTTTAAATTTTTGTTTGCCCAAATCCAAGATGCATATTTTTAATTTTTTTATTAAAAAAGAATTAGATAAACAAAGCTGGGCATAGTGGTGCACACCTGGAATTTCAGTACTTAGGAGACTGAGAAAGGAGGATTGCAGGTTCAAGACCAGCCTCAGCAATTTAGTGAGACCCTGTTTCCAAATAAAATATAAAATAGGGCTGTGGATGTAACTTAGAAGTAGAAGGCCTCTGGGTTCAATCCTTAGTACCACAAAAAGAAAGTAGAAGTAAAAAATATTGATATTTATATCTGTTACTTACATTGTGCATAGACAATAATTTATCTGTCATATACATCCTTGTATCTTGTCAACTTTATTCTTCTTGGTGGGGAAGAATCAGTCATTCGCAATGGTTTACACAGTAATGTGCTCTGTTGAAAGTCTGCAGATGACACATTTTTTCACCCTTCTCATAAGTGTCTGTTGTTATTAGTATCACTAATTAATATCATGCCACATAGAGATTAGCATCTTTCTGAAAATTAGTTCTCATATAAACTTTAGTATAAAGACAATTTAGTGGAATGAAATGATTCTGTGTTAGGTTGACTCTGTATGTCAGTATTTCCTTTCTTTTATATCTGCTTGCCAATCAGTAATTACCTTTTTATCATGTTCTTTACAAAGCCTATGTTGATAATCTAATAATCATGAACAACTTGGCGGTGTTCAATTGGAATTTACTAGCTGTATTGAACATCTGTGCTGATAAATTGTGACACAATAAGATACAATTACCTTATATATGCAGTGTTTATTACATGTCAAGAATTATTCTCAGGATATCATATTATTTTCCCAGTTAATCTTCACAAGGAAAATGAGGGCTATTTGCTATTATTTTATCAATAAGGAAACAAATTCAAAAAGAAAAGCAGTAATTTTTTAGCGAGATTTGGAGAAGAATTAAAATCTTGTTTGGAACTAAATTCTATATTCTTAACTTTTAAGCTATAGCCCCTGAAGCAGAAAAACAGTTTGGAAACACATACATATACAGAGATAGTGCCTCTAGCTTTTTTGTTTGTTTGTTGTAGGGAACAAAAAACCCAGGGTCAATCTACCTCTAAGCTATACCCCCAGCCCTATTCTATGTTTTATTTTGAAATAGGGTTTTGCTAAGTTGCTGATAGCCTTGCTAAGGTGCTGAGGCTGGCCTTAAATCTACAATCCTCCTGTCTCAGCCTTCTAAGTACTGGGGTTAAAGGTGTGTACCACCATGTCTGGCTTATTTATTTTTTATTTTTTATTGTTACATTATAATTGTACATAGCAGCAAGAGTCATAATGGTGCATTCATATATGCACATAACATTATTTGGTCTGTTTTCTTCCCTGTACCTCCCCTTTTACTCTCCTCCTCCAGCTCCACCCCCCCACCTCTTCCACTAGTTTACTGGTTTCTTTTCTAATTTTCATGAGATCCCCATTCTTTCCATTTTTCTCTTTTCCAGCCTTCGACACAATGGAGAATTCCACCATCAATTAGGAAAGAAAAGGAAGCTATTAGGTGCTTTCTTGGGACTCTTCCCACATTTTTCTCATTCTGCATTTCCTCTCTCCACTCTTTGTCTGACAATAAACCATGGCTTAGGCTCTGAGAATTGAGTGCTCATTCTGTTCTTGGTCCTCCAATGTTTATACTTGGCCCTCTTGGAGCATGGCTGATGGCCAGACTTGGACTTGCTTTCTGGTTTTCCTCTAGTCTGTCCCTTGGAAGTCTGCTCAAGTGCTGGTGAAATGACAAACATGCCTGTCATGTTTGTCAGCCTTTCCTACAACTTGTCATTTTTTAGAAACAAATTTGGTTGGTTATTATTACTGTATTGTCAACAAAAGAATCTTCATGAGAAAGAGGCTAAGGCAGGTCTCTTTTACATTGGCTGTATCTGAGTTGGCATAAGAATTTCTCTCTGGTCTCGGTATACTTGGCTCTTTCCATTAAAATGTTTTCTCAAGATAAAACAAGGTTCACATTGTCTGTGAACTCTGGGATTCCATAACTTCACCATGATTTTATTTCCCATCCTTTTGTTGTGTCCCTGGCTTCCTTGCCTGGTCACAGATTTAGACAAGGAACTAAACCTCCTGGATAACCTCCTCGTTATCTGCAGGAGGGTAAATATTTTATATTTCATTAGTGTGAGTAGATGATTTAAATTCTTGAAATGCATCAAAAGAATATTAATCTCCCTCCATTTGATATTAGATAGAACTAAACTGTACAAAGCATGTTTTAGAGAAAGATGATTTTTGGCTCATTTCCTAATTTTTTTCTGGGAAATTTCAGCTGGGTAGTGAGCTTTGGGTTGGGAGACAATATCAGGTTCTGGAATACAGGAGTTTACTTGTATTTCTGTATGCCTAGAAACCCAGGTTCACACTTTTTAACCTTCCTTGTTGTTATTATTACTGGGGATTGAACCCAGGGACTTTCTACCTCTGAGCTATATGCCCAGCTCTTTTTATTTTTTATTTCGAAACAGGGTCTCCCAAAGTTGCTGATACTGGCCTCAAACCTGTGATCCGCCTGTCTCAGCCTGCCAAATACTGGGATTACAGTCATGTGCCACTATGCCCGGCTTACCTTTAGCCTTTTTAATAGTATTCATTCTTTCTCTGTGTTCCTTGCTATCACATCTGGGCCTTCCAGTACAGGTGGAAACAATGAAATCAAAGCAATACTGCTGTTCCAGGAAGTGTCTTGTGAAGACTTGTGTGGCCTGAAAAACCACTGGCTTCTAGACTTGTGGCCTTCTTGCTGGTGAACTGTAGTTGATGGAATGTGGCTCAGAGTTTAGTCCAGTTGTATCACTGATTGATTAAATTCATATCCAATATTTACTCTGTCCATTGCCATGAAAGCTATTGTGGATCCACTCTATCTATCCTTGCTATATGCCTCCAAAAGAATGAAAAAGCTCATTTATGAAGTGTTGTGGACACTATATGTAGTCAGGGTATAAAACATATATAGTGCTGTGAGCATTCAGGTTTCATTTCCCTTCTCTGAGCTTGTTTCTTCATTCTCCTCCCAGCCTTCCCAGTTTGGGAGTTTAGTGCTTTCAGATGGCCATTTTCCTGCTTCTGTCACACTGTGATACAGCCTGCACCAAAATTCATTCTATTCCTTCTCCAATTATTTTCCCTCTCAACTAGCGGTTAGAGGGCAAGCCACAAATTAAATTCATTTCTAGTCTATGTAAAAATGCAAGAGTATCTTATAAATTTACCTTTGAGTGTGTGTATTTAAAAAGGAATGAACATGTCACAGGAGAAAAAAGAAAAGGACTAGCAATGGGGAAGTTGATTTTTTAATATTCCAGATATTTGAAGTAAGAAACATACTTTTGAACAGAAAAACTTTACTGAAGCCTTATAAATTATGCTATAGAATCGCTTAGTTCTTCTGCTTACTTTTATACACATATACACTATGGTTGTGATATTAACAAAACAAAGCAAAACAAAATGCAAAACCTCACTTTTTTGTGGTATTGGGGATTGAGCCCAGGGGCATTCAACCTCCAAGCTACACACCCAGTCTTATTTTATTTTTATTTTGAAACAGGGTCTCACTAGGTTAATGAGAAACTCACTACTTGCTGTGGTTGTCCTTGAACCTGTGGTCCTCCTGCCTCAGCTTCCCAAGTACTGGGATTACAGGCATATGCCACCATGCCCACCTAAAACCTCTCTGTTTTACCAGTTTCTTTTCTATTACAGGCCAATTGCCAATCCCCTTGTGTGTCTTCATACATAATTCACTTCTTTTCTTTTGGTCTCCACAGTGAACATTTTGTCTTTAATCCCAAGAATTTTAATAATTTTCTGTTGTTTTTGAAATGACTGTGTTTTCAAAAGTTAGTATTCCTGTAAATTTCAAAACTATATAAATCAAAGTTTGAAATGTCTGTTCAGTATTTCTTTAAAAACTGCCATTAGAAAAGTCTTACTGCTCAGCCATTAGGGAAACCTCAAGCCAACGCCAGGGAGCACAGTCTCTAATCGCTTTGTTATTACCAAGTTGGGGTGAACCCATGACTAGACAGAGCTGTGCAGGCATGTGTTTAAAAAAGGCCTGTGAGGTCGCTTCTCCTAAACCACCGTCCTTCTTTTTCTTCTTCATACTGACAGAGAAACTTGCTTCCCCCCAGAGGAATCATTTTCACTGGGGATGCGAATTTGAGTGAAGATAGGCCAGCATGGCTCTGACAGAAAGGCACCAGGAAACTTCATGCTTTTAAGCACTTATGAGAATGCTGACCTCCATTGTTCCTGACATGATCACTTTCTCTACCTTCAAGATCACTGCTGGTCAAAGGAACAGGGAACAGAGAATGGTCTCTGGTAGGTTCAGCAGTCTCCCGCCACTTCTCAATAAGGCTCATCTCTGTCTCCCCACATTTCAGTCCTTCCATGCAACCTACCTCTTTATTCTTTTGATTTATTTATACCCCCTTCCAGTATTATCATATTTTCCCTTCTTTTATGGTGAGTTTTCTATGGTCCAAGAGGTATGATCTGGTTAAAAGGGTACATTTATTTTGTTGTTATGCTCTCTAGTCTATAGTATTTTTTTCCAGATTGTTAATTATTTATTATCATCCTTCATACTGCTTATGAATAATAATGAAATAAAGGTACGAGTATGAAATTATGGCTTTTTGTAGCCCACAAATAAATGATACTCTCTAAACAATTGAAAACTGTTGGTTATTTCCCAAATAACAGCTAAAATGATCTATTATCTTTCTACATACATGTGTGTATGTATGTATACACATATATAGTTTTTATAGTTTTAAATCATCACATTACAAATATATAGAAACTTTTCTGAAATTTTTGTACTAACTTAACCAAGAACTATTTTATTCTTTAATGGTTGGTGATAATTTGCTTATTTGTCAATGTTTTAAAAAGTTTGATATAGGCAGGCCTGATGGCACACTCCTGTAATCCCAGTACTTGGGGAGATAAAACAGAAGAATCATAGATTTGAGAACAGCCTCAGAAACTTAGTGAGACCCTGTTTCAAAATATTTAAAAGGCCTAGGGGTATAGTTCAGAGGTAGAATGCATCAGTACCCCCTCAAAAAAGAAAACAGGAAAAGAAAAACATTGATATATACTTCATTTGTGGTTCAAAATGATTTCAGGTGGTATATAGGCATTTAAGAATTTTTAAGCAAGCATTTATTTTAATGTGTTCCAGGGGAAAAAAAAACAGGAATAAACATTGCAAGCCAGTGATAGGGAGTTAACTCAGGGGCATATTACGTCTGAGCTACACACACAGCCTTTTTTTTTTCTATTTTAAAATAGGGTTTCTCTAAGTTACTGTGCACTGGTCTCAAACCTACAATCCTCCTGTATTGTTTCTGGTAATCTTGATGCATATGATTTTAGTTGTCTTTTAAGAGTTTTCTGAAATCCCTATGAAATAGGTACTATCGTCTCAGTTTCATAAATAAAAAATGAGATTCAGAATGTTAAATAACTTGTTCAAGCTCACAGCAAGATTAGAGGGTTTCTAACTCTAAGTCTGATCTCAGGAATTAGAGTGTTCTGAGTGAAGTGGTGTGATGGGTGCTGGGAAGGGAGAAGGAATGGCTTCATCCTCTTTATCTAGATGAAGATAACAGTGCATCTTTGCTGTTGTAGGCTATGCTTCAACCCCTAGCATTTATAAAGCTGTTTTACCCTTCAAAAGGACCATTTGCTTTCTTTTCCTTGGAGGGTGAGTCTCCTGTCTCTAGGTGACTGACGAGAAGGTGGCAAGAAGGGCAGGGTGTGTTTAGAAAACTGGGTACATCAATGAGATTGGGATGGTGGACCCAAGAGGGCAGGGGCAAGGCCCCCCTTGTCCTCTGTTGTGTCATCAGCAACCAGCACATAGAAGAGTCTCAATAGTTATTATTTAGGTAAAGGGGGCAAGTTATAGGAGATGATATGAGAAAGACTGGCACATGAATGTTCAAGATTTCAGACTTCATAATGACCCCCTTTCACCATGGTGACTTATGGGCACATTAACAAACTCTTAATATTTTTCTGAGCTCTTGGGTGATGATTAAAATAACAGTTTATGGAACCTAAGCATTAATATGGAAGTTGTAATTGCTTGAGTGGCTATTAGAAGAAGCAGGACTGGTCATGGGAATAGTGATAAGCTGCTATATGAAATTTTTACTAAATTATGCCCTAAGGCAAAGGCAGTATAACTGAACCTTTGGAAGTATTAAAAACTAATTAAGAAGGATTATATCTTTAATATTCAGGTTTTACCTAGTATAAAAGCAGTCTAGGACAAGATGAAAGATTACTCTTAAGTGTGTTTTTCTTTTTTCCTGCCCCAAATCCCTGCCACCTCTGCCCACACTAATATTTTGTCCTAAAATCTCAGATAATGTTTTCCCTTTACCAAACTTTATACTGAGCAGTTAGTTATTTGAGAATTCCAGCTAAAAATATTTACCCCCAGAATTCATGGGAATGAATTCCTCAATGTTTCTTGAGTTATCAAGTCATTAGTGATGCCAAACTCACTTAGGCTCCTGATTACATAAGAATTGGTTTTCCAAATTTAATTGGAAAGTACTTGGGAGACTGAGACAGGAGGATCACAGGTTGACTGCCAGCCTCAGCAACTTAGTGAGACACTCTGCAACTTAGTGAAAGCCTGTTTCAAAATAAAAGAATAAAATAGGGCTAGGGGTATAGCTCAGAGCCATCCCCAGCAACATGCAAAAAAAAAAAAGATACTCTAAGTTTTTAAAAGTATATAGGAAGCAAAGTTATGTTATTAGTCTTCATAATCACATTTTAATTCTATCTCTTAATGCGAAAGATGAAAAGGCCACCTTAATTGTTTCTTACCACAATGCAGTGATATAAAAATATATGCAACACTAATGTGAATTTAATTTTTACTTATAAATGAGAAAAGTGGTCTGCTTCATTCTTGTGATGATTTAATATAGAACTAAAAATAAATTACATGACTTGGTTATTTATTTTCAGTGCTGGGGATCAAACCCAGGGCCATTCACATGGTAGGCAGGTGCTATACCACTGAGCTATATCCCCAGCCATGTTTATTATTTATTATATGAAAAGTTTAGTAATCAGGATTCTTTATGGAGATATTCTTCATGAACATATATCTGATGTTATATATTCAGTGCTAACATAATCACTAATAAGGCATTCTTTTATGCTTTCAAAATACATGCTCATTTTATGTAACTTTAGCAGCAATACTGTGAAAGGGATAGGTTTTTGGTCATAAAGATGAAAGTATCAGGCTTCACAGGACTGAGCTCTCTGCAGCTTTCTGTTCCTTTCCATCATGGTGACAAAATGCCAGTGCAGTCACAGCCATTAAGTTTGTGTTTCTGACAGAATAAAGAAGAAATAAAAAGATTAGTCAGTCACAAATGTGAAAAATTGAATGTTTTCCCTCATATACTGAAGCTAGAAAGAAACTGGGACACAGGAGGGACTCCAGATAAATGAGGAGAAACCTTAGTAGAGTGAGGTAGGGGACCTAACTGAGGGAAATGGGAGGAGAGAGGAATGCCTAAAGAGGGTAACACTTCAATGGACATGATGTACATACACAAACTTAGCAAAGACAATCACTGTGTTGAGCATGGTAAGGTGGGAGGGAGAGGGTGTGGGGTGGGAACTGGCGGAGGGCTCAAAAAGTGCTGTGTGCATGTATTTCTCTAATCACCCTGAGCTTTATCGTGATGCATGATTACAATGCACCAATTAAAAAAGAAAAAGAAAAAATAAAAAAAAGAGGAGAAGAAAGAGTAGTATTAATTTCAGGACGGAAAAGGCTTTCTCTGAATTCCCGAGCAGATTTCTGTGCATACCTCATTGGCCTTGATTTGGTCTAATTGAAATCTCAAGGCTCAGATTATCTTGGCAAAGTTAGATTTTCCCTTTCCAGTGTCTGATTTAGAGTAAAATCTATTTTAGAGGAAAGAAATTTTAGAGGAAAGTGGGTGGGAATGGAGACAAGAAACCAACCTGTAGGGACTGCCACAATATTAAAACCAACTCTTGAATTCTGATATAATAAATATGCTATCTTTCCTTTAGAATATACTGCCAGAAAAATATACAAGTTTTCTTTGAATACTAAAATTAAAACAATAAAGCAAAACAAAATTGTTATATATCAAAGAGTTCTTGTTTTCCCATTATATCTTTCATATATTGAGTATAAGTATGATTTTAAGATTACATTTGGGATCTTCCCAAATTAATTGAAGTCAGATTGCTATAGGGATACAAGCATTTCTGTGTTTATAGCAACACAATTCACAATAACCAAACTATGGAACCAGCCTAGGTTCATCAACAGATGAATGGATTATGAAATTATGGTATATACAAACAATGAAAGTTTACTCAGCCATAAAAAGAACACAATTATGTCATTTGCAGGAAAATGAATGGAATGTGAGAATATCATGCTATGTGAGATCAGCCAGTCATAGAAAGTGAAGGGTCGTATGTTTTCACTCATATGTTGAAGCTACAGAGAAACCAGGAAACAAAGAGGACTTTGGATAAGTGACGGGAGACAGTAGTAGAAGACTGGAAGAGGATTTGGGGAGGAAGGTGGGGAGGAGAAAGGGGAGATCTGATGACGAAAACAATTCAAATAATCATTTGTTTATATATGAAGCTACCTATATCAATGTTAATATTTTCTATGGGTAGAGATGAGTGGGGAAGGACCCAGAGGGAAACATACCAATGCTGTGTGCATGTGTGTTTCTACCACTCTCAACCTCACTATGATGTATAATTACAATGCACCAAATAAAAAAAGTTACACCTGAGAGGGGAAGTGGTCCAAAGATGCTAGATGTAAGTTATTATGGGAAGCTATTATTAGAGTAGGTATCTTTTGCAATTGAATTTAATTGATTCCAAATCTGTTTCTTCTTCTTACTGTTCCCACAGCCAGTTCCCTTTGATCAGCTTTCCTTACCATTAGGTGTGGCTATCTAAATATGTCCCAGCTGGTAGAAATTGCCCAGAAGTGATACATGCCATTTCTCACACACTAATTTTCCATGGGGATTCATCATGATTCTCATTGGCCAAATGTTGCAGCAGCCTTGGTGGTGCTAGGAAATGGTGTAGCCACAAGACTAAAGGGGTCATTTTCTCCTAAAAGACATTAGACTTTTAGGGAGCAAAAAGATAAACATGCACTGTATTAACACTGAAATTTGGGGGTTTACCAGTTAGAGCATTTATAACATTGCAGAAACATATCTTTGGATAAGTACAGAAGGATTAGAAGAGCTCATTTGTAGTCAGAGATGTTCTTGGCTCATCTTTCTACAGTTAGGAGCAGGGAGCAGCCCTCATAGTCAAAACTGGGAGTGTCCACTTAAGTGGGAACAAATATTGAAATATTTGTTCAGTCCCTGGAGAATGTCTTGAGTCTGTCTCACTGGATCTTTCTTTAAAAATTAATTCTTGTTCACAGCCATTTAAATAAATTAATATGTAAGTTTATTTCAGTTGGATTTTGTAAGCAAGGAGCTATACAATCAAAATCTATGAGCAGATAAAACAAAAAAAACTTTTTTTTTCAGTATCAGGGATTGAACCCAGGGGCATTCTACCTCCGAGCTACACCCCCAGCCCTATTTTTTATTCTTTATTTTGAAACAGGGTCTCACTAAGTTGCAGAGGGCCTCACTAAGTAGCTGAGGCTGGCCGCGAACCCGGATCCTCCAGTGTCAGCCTCCCAAGTACTGGGATTACAAGCGTGTGCCACTACGCCTGGCTGAAAAAAATTTTTATGTAATACTTTTATTAAATAGATGTTTGCAAGTCCTTTAATTTTACAGGTGTTATGGCTCTATAAGAATCATATACTATGTAGACAAATTTTATCCACTAGATACCAAATTGAATACCATAATGATAAAATGCTTTGTCAATTTCCTTCTGAATGAGGCTTCCTTTGAATTTCTTTCACAGGGCATTTTAATCTCAGATTTAAATTACAGTGCTTTGCTTTGGGGCCTGCTTCTCTTCACCAGGCCTTCCTTGAGATCAGCAGCCTTATTTTGTCTTTGTATTCTAAAGACTTACATTGGGGCCAATACCCACAGTAGACATTCAGCAAATACCAGCTGATAAATTGAATAAATAATTTAAAATGTGTACGAATTGTTACAGCTCTTTTTGGAAACCCCAGTGTGCAAGAATTGGCTGCCAATGCTGGACAAATCCAGGACTGCTCAGAGTTCAATTTATTAAAGACTTACACATACAAGCGCATCTTGGGTGATAACAAGAAAGGAAGGTCACCATACTAGGAGGCAGGAGGAAGGGGTTCTATGTTAAGCTAGACAGAGGCGGCCTGTGGAATATACCTAGATTTTCTCAAAAACTGTTAGCAGGTCAAGCATCAGTTAAGACATACTTTAGGCATCAGTACCCAGCACAAAAGCTCTGCAGACTATGTTAGCCACATTTTTATCCTTTTGAGTTGGGAATGCATGCCACAATTACCCAGTGTAGGCAAGATGGTGGTTATGACCAACATGATTATAATCATGTCAACCTGTATCCCTATAAATCTGTTTGTGATTTGAAGTTTCATTAAATAAAAAGTTAATTTTCCTATACCAATTCAACTCAAAGTTCAAATGCCAGAATTCATCAATAAAACATTTTGTGATGACATTATGAATAATTGTGTTAATAACTGGATTGATCATAAATACAATATGACCTGAAAAGAAACAAACAAAGCAAAAATAGATGACTTAGCCAGGCGTGGTGGCGCATGCTTGTAATCCCAGTACTTTGGGAGGCAGAGACCGGAGGATCCGGCTTCACAGCCAGCCTCGGCTCTCTCTCTCTCTACTTGGTGAGGCCCTCCACAACTTCGTGAGACCCGGTTTCAAAATAAAGTATAAAAAATAGGGCCGGGGGTGTGGTGCGGAGGTCGAACGCCCCTGGGTTCTATCCCCGGTACCGCAAAAAAAAAAATCAATGACTTAGATTGTGATGCCAAGGGAATAGGGAGTGATGGTAGCAAGGAAGGGAGCCTGTCAAATGTTATTGCCTGTCATGATTGATGTCCTGAAGTACCATGTGAAGTTGTTTGCTCCCATTTGTTTTGACCTAGCATCTTTGATCAGGGTTTGTACTGCAGCATATGAAGGTGTATATGGGAAAGGGGGGTCTGAAAGTCCCCAAAGCCACATCTCATCACATTCAATATCCTGCCAATCTGCCATTGTCTAATGTTGCAGGTGCTGTCTTCCCAGCTTGTATAGCATCACCTGCTGCTCCACACACCACACTCCAGTCTCAGAGATGTGTGCAGCTTCTCAAGAATACCAACTTTACATTAAGTTCTCTGCCTGGGATGCCCATCACCACAGGATGTTGATCTGATGAACTCCTCCTAATTGTGTGGGATTCAGGCTAGCTCCTCTCTGAATTCTTTCCAGACTTTTCTCACTTCAAAGTATAAAAAGTTGCTGCTTCTTCAGCCATGCTATCGTTTTCTCATGCTCCTTATTCTATTTGTTACTCTCTGATTATAATTATGCATTTATATGCAGATGTCTGTCATCTTACTGAGAGGTCCTTCACTGTTGAGATCATGTTATACTTGTTACATCACTGTGCATAGAAAGGCAGCTCTGTGAATGGTGGAGGCACAAGTGAGATGCTTGAGAAACAGTCCTGGGTCAAGATGGAGTGCAATGGGCACCTCTAATGGCTTCATGAATGGCTTCTAACTAGAGACAGCAATAATCAAGGATTCCTCAAGAAGTAGATATTGTGTCTGGGCATCTGGGCTGAATCCAGAAAAAAAAGAGTAGTTCATGAAACTTCTCAGATACTTTTATATTATATAATAATCCACTGGACAAAATTACTTAGCACCTTATCCAGAAGTCTTCATTCACCTTTTGAATCAGAGTACTTTAGAAATAATTTTATGTATGATAAGGGCTGCCTTTTTATTCTTTCAAAACAACCTTTCATTTTTCTTTGTGGTTTCTGAAAGTGTATTCTGGAGGGGAAGGACAATGCACGCTGTTTCTGCTCTTGCTTGTCTCTTGCTGGTTTTCTGCTATTAACCATGACATCATCAGATTGCAACCTTCATTCTTCCTGCCTCACAGGGAGCTTTGTGAGTGCACAGAGAGCAGCCTTGTGCCCCAACTTTTAGGACCCCAACAGCCTCCTCACTTTGATACTGGCCATATTTTGAGTTGCATATACCTTGATGGAAGCTGCCATTCCAATATGTCAGAAGGTTGCCTGTGTCTTCAGAGAAGACACTTTGAAATGTGGCTCCTCTGAAATTTGACATGGAAATGTGATCTAAAGAACACTGAGGGTTTATTTTATACTAAGTTAAGTCCCGTGAGCAGGTTGGAAATAAAGGGATGAGAGGCATATGTGTTAGATAGTGCTCTTTTATTTCACTCTCTTTGTGGACATTTTATTTTTAAAGCATTGGCCACATATGCTTGAAATTCTTTAAAGTGCCACATACACACACTATTCATTAGGAAAAAGAATTCACATAGATCTAAATCATGAAACCAAGGCAAATGGAAAGTGGAAAACAGATTTCTGGGTCAAAGTTAATTTTGCAGGGTTATATTGGGCAAGTCTCGCTTGCCTCTGCTCTCATTTTTCTCCTTTAAGCATGTCCAGAACCAGGGTTGATCTGCAAAGGGGAGGAGAACTTCTGTAGGAGTTGCTGGAGAAGAACCAGCTCAAGTGGCTGAGCTGACTCATCTGGCCCAGCTGTGTTTGGTAATTGAGACTCAGAGCATCACACCAGAATAGAAACAAGACCCATTTCATCTTCACCCCGCCCTGTGCTGTGTGTGTTTATCAATCAGCCATGACCTATGTAATCAGAAGATAGGGCATGTCCTTGATCAGGTCCTGCAAAATTAGTTACCTAGAGTATGTCAGTATTTTGGATGAAGAAGGAATAAATCTTTCTTTCCTCATTCATATTTTCTGGGCTTTATAACAAAGGATTTTCTTGGTTTTTCAGTTTTCTTAGACTAAGGAAGTATTTTATTCACTTTTGTAGGATAAAGCAAATTCTAGGTACTTCTTGGAAGCACATTTCTTCACTACTTTTCTGTACAGAAAACTATAATATCCAGATTTTCACACTACCAGCCCAATCCCTCCACTTGAAGGCTTAACTCTTTTCTGACAGTGTTTGAATTCTCACAAGAGTATAGATCCATTATCAGATTTATAAAATATACAATTGCAAATCACTTGCTTAGCTAATGATTAGTTTCATCGTATACACACATATTTATGATTTATGTATGTGCACATATTGTGTATATGTAAACATCAGTTTTACATATTTGTTTTTGAAACTTTCCAAGAGTTGAGTTGATTCTGCATTAAAAAAAGTATTATCAGCTGTACTGTGTTGGTGAGCAAATACTCTCCTTATAGTAAAAACTCTCTTCCATGATTCCCAGAACTGACAGGATGAAGGGTAAGTTTTTTAAGGTAGCAGAATATTCATCCTTCTGTTCTATCCCAGATATGTAATTGGCAGCACATCACTATTTTCTAGGAGTCTTTATTATGGCACTAGATTTCATTACAGTGTATTATGCTTCCTGATGGTGTCATCTCTGATACTCTGAACTACTAGAGAGACTATTATGGGTTGCACGTGTCCTCCAGGTTCTTGTGTTGGAAGCTGGACTTCCAGTGCTATGGTATTGGGAGGCGGAAGGAATTGAGTCACAGAGGTAGAGCCTTCATGGATGGATTAATGTCATTATGTAGATGTGGATTAGTCAACACTAGTTGTGTTAAGGCAAGTGTACCCCTATGTCTCTTTCTCACATGCTTACTTGCTCCTCCCCTTCACTACATTATAACACCATACGAAAGCCCTTAACATATGTGCATACTATGCCTCAGGCTTCCCAGTCTCCAGAACCATGAGTGTCATAAATTTCTTCTCTTCATATATTACCTAGTCTGTGGCAGAAAGCAGATTAAGATAGATGACTGTCTCTGCTTTTATATTCCCTCTATATAACACACTCTTTTATAGAGCCTATATGAGGTCTGGCACGTGGAAACCACCCAAATAAGGCTCATTAATGGAAGTAAAGCCCCTTCATACATTGTTGGTTAAAACACAAATAATAAAAAAGAAACAATGAGGTAAGAAATTTTCAAGTTTCTCTTAGTTGCAAGTAATGTGAAGGTAAGATACCTATTTTGTAAACTAAACAGGCAGCCCAAAGTCCACTGTCAAGCATGACCATCAAGATGGATTCCTTGGCCCCTGAGAGGTGAGGCTAATGTGCAGCCAACTGGCCCCTTTCCAAATGTCAGCTCTTGTTCTGGAGCAAGGATCTTGCTCTCATCACTTAAAAAGAATATGTAAAGCACCATGATCTGAATACTCTAGTTCCAGAACAAGATCAACAAATGTGGACTGAAGGGAGGTGATAGGCAAGCAATGGAAAACAGCAGCAGAAAACTTTAACAGCTACGTGTGTGTGCATGTGTGTGTGATTGGAAGTAGTTTATTTTATTTTTTAATTAAAGTGTTGCATGATATTGGACAGCAATGATGCCAAGCAGAACTGTTCTAGATACTGGATCTCATTATAATTGTGCCCCAGATGGTAAATGGTACATGCCTCTGGGAGAGCCTCCTTGGTGTGCTCCTTCTGGCAGGCTGTGCACTCAAGTTCCCTAGCAGAGTACATTCAAGTCATAGCTAAGCTTTTATGCACCTGACCTCCCCTCAACCAAAAAAAGAGGAGTCTACATAGCTGGTAGGTGAAAAAGAATCTAAAGTAGGTTTTTCTTTCCAGTGATGGCTTTTTTCATGTGATCATTTTATTTTATTATTCTTTTCATCCAGATGTCTTATTTTCTTCTGTGACTGCTTGCAGTTGTATCCCTCTGCAAATGGAAACAGATGCCAGCAATAACCACTATTCAATGTATAGGCTCCTACTTAGGGTCCAGAGTCCTAGAGTACTGCAGACTGTTTTAGAAACAATGCCTTTGAGGAATTGTAATGACTGATGATAACTGAACTTTTGTTTTGTGCTGGATTTAGTTATGAATGCTTTGCACAGAGCATCTTTTTAAAAATCTTTATAATGCTGTGATGAAAGTGCTACTACTATCCCTATTTCACAGACAGAGAAGTGGAGGCACAGAGGAATCTAGTAAATAATCTAACAGAAGAAAGAGTTAAGGATGAGGGATTCAAAATTAGACAGGTCTAATATCAAAATCCAAATTCTTATCAAACTATATTTCTTCCTGATAGGAAACACATAAGATAAATGGTAAAACATTAATGTTTTATTTACTTCTTCCTTTCTTCTTTCTTGTCTCCCTGTTTGCCTCCCTCCCTCCTTTTCCCACTCTTCTTTCCTACTGTTCTTTCTTTCCCTTCTTCCCTCCCTGGCTTCCTTTCTTTTATTATTCTTTTATTTCTTTAGACACCAGGATATATTTAGAAATATGAAATACTTGAAAAGAAACATTTTTAGTGTTCCTAACCACATGTCAGACACTTGATATGCTTCGTCTTGCATATCTTCTACATTTTTTAGTAAATGCCGTGAAGTCTAGTTTATAGACAAAAACTCGAAACACAGAGGGACCACTTGCCTCCCTGTTCTGCATTGAGTAGTGGGTCCTGTTAGTTGTGTTGCATATCCTCCTTAGGAAAGGAAGTACCATTAAGGATATTCATATTTCAAAAGTAGTCTTGAGCTTTATATTTTATTATTGTAATTAACAGCTGAGACTTTAACTCATGAACACTGGAGACAGATTAGCAGGAGGAAGCTGGAAAAAGAAGGGCAGAATGACTCATAGTGTTTCCCCAACTTAAAATATTTTATACACATGCTTTATAACATTTATCTTATAGCTCTTAGAAGTCCTTAGGCACAAACAATGAACATCTCTTGATCCATTAAAGAAACTCTGTGGTTAGTTCATTATATGCTAGGCAGAAGCACTTTAATGGGATCCATTTCTTTAATTTACAACTGATGCAAATCCAGGTCTTTATTCCACTGTCTTTGTATAAGAGAATAAATTCTTGTTCCAGTGTGTGGAAGACAAGGAAAAAGGGACATAATGCAGAAGTCAGGATCAAAACTGAGTACAATGATGAAGAGGCTTGTATTATAAGAATATACTGAGAGGTTCCTTGAATGTTGCAAATAGATAAACAAAACCATGTTGAATTCAGTCATAACACAGGCAAGTAAATTTATTCATTTGTTTCTTATAGCTACATAGATAAAAATTAATGCAGATATCAATCTATTACAAATTCTATTTTTATGATCCAGTTATTATCATTCTGTTTTGTTATTTTAAAGCTAGACTGTACAATTTGGTAGACACAAACCAAATGTGTCTTTTGAACACTTGACAGTCAACTTTCAGAACTGAGAATTTTGAAAATATAAAATACACACTGGATATTGAAGACTTAGTATAAAATAAAAATTTAACTTTTATCAATTTTATATTGATTACATTTATACAAGAAGACTTTAGATATATTAGATTATATATTACTCAAATTATTTTTCTGTTTCTTTTACTTTTTTGTGTGTGTAGTACTATGGATCGAACCCAGGGGCATTCTATCTCTGAGCTGCACCCCAGCCCTATTTTATTTTTTATTTTGAAACAGGGTCTCACTAAGTTGCTGAGAGTCTTGCTAAGTTACTGAAACTGGCCTTGAACCTGCGATCCTCCTGTCTCAGCCTCCCAAGTATTGGGGTTACAGGCATGCCACCACACCCAGAATTTAGAATTATATACATGACTCATATATGTGGTTCATATTATTTTTCTCTTAGATACACTGCTTTTTATTTTTTGATTCTTCCTGTATGGCTCCTTTATGATCATTTTGGGTAATAAGTAGAATGGTTCAAGATGGTATGGATCAGTGAATCAATGCAGCTTTGTTTGGCTCATAGAAAAAAAACTCAAAAATTGCCCATTAATATATGGAAAGTTTGCTCTTTGTAGAAAACAAGATACAGACATTTCAGCAAAGGTCTTGAATCTGACTTTTAATGTGATTAACTCCATATTTACACAGAGGTCTGAATTGCTATATTTATACATGGATATATATATATATGTCCATGTTTAATTAGGATTTTCACAATCATAAGAAAGTTCAAGAATATAATTTCAGATCAATTGACATTGAAATTTATAAAGAAAATGTGTGTTGAAATGTGTTGGCAAGGAGCATCCTTAAGGAATAAGACTTTTTGGATCTATTGTTATGCCATCACTGGAGTGTAGGCTTTTACCTTTGGCTGGCTTCCTTATTATAGGGTACCGGCAATAGATGCAGGAATCATTTATACTCAAAAAAAGGAAAGAGGTCATTGAAAGAAAAGGCATAAGCTCTATTTTATATTTCCTTTTAAAAGCAAGGGAACATCCAGTAGAAGCCCTACAATAGACTTTCTGCCACATTTCATTGGTGAGAATTGTGTTAAATGCTCAAGACTAAGCCAGTCATTGCCATGGGTCAGGGCATAACCATAGACATCTTAGAAATACCAGGACACACTGTTAAGGAATGCAGTCCACCTACTCAGAAGCACATAGCTTTATGGAGGAGGGAAGATAATTGAACAAATCCCAGTTCTGATAATGAGGAAGAAGGAATCAGAGGTGGGTAGAGATGGAGTCTGGGTACATAAACCACAAGTGACTGCTAAAACTGTAAGTGAATTTTTTTCTGATAAACACACATTTTTTAGTTATAAATTCTGAATGCCATTCCTCAAAGGAAATTGATTTCATAATTTTGGTTCCTGAAGTAGGAAATTGCTGTTTGTTTTTTTAAACAAGGCTTAACTTTTAAAGTCCCTGATATCTTTGTTTTTACTAAAATTAGCTATATGCTGACGTATTTTTAATGTTTAACTCGTCCACTTAAATATTACTTAAAAAATTTTACAAGGCCATTTCTTGACAATGTATTAACATCAATGCAATTCAAATAAGCAAGCAAGAAACCCTGAGTCCCTGATGCCCTATTTTTCCTTCTTATTGTTTGTGTGGTATTTAATATGTTTCTTAGAGAGCTAGTGCCCCACCCAGCAAATCATCTCCAATCTTGTTTGTTTAAAGATAGTAACTTTCTTTTGAAACTAACCATTTTGCTCAGTATTTTGCATATTGTATCATACAAATAAGTCATTGATCAATGATGAATTTGCTCAGATATTAAAATCATCTGAGAGCTAGAAAGTGGTTAATAGATGAACAGCTTTGAATCCTTTCATTTGACAGGTGATAAACTGTGGTACAAGTACCACACATGGACTTAGTAATATCCATTCATAATTCAGCCAACCAATGTTTAGTGAGTGCCTACAAGACAAGCATTGGATTTTCATTATGAAGATGACAATTCTTATTCGTGCTTGCTGGTGGGTGGAGAGGAAAGACAGACAACAAACAGGAAGCAAGAAACTAAATAACTTACCAAATAAACAAGATAAGGGAAACAAATAAAGAGGATAGAACGTCAGATGGTCTCTCAGACCTCAAAGATGAGAAATGTCACCAGAAGGGAATGAAAAAGAGCATTCTTGAAAAAGGAAAGGAGATCAAACATCCAGAGAGGCCAACAAAGCTTGGTCTGTTTCAGGAAATCACAAAAGTCCGTGTAACTGAAGGGAGTAGAGTAGTTAGTGGAGAAACATTTAAACTAATGTCTGGAATGTGAACTAGCAACAGACCTCTAAAGGTCTTTTTAAGCATTTTACTTTAAATGCAATCTAAAGATATTAGAAGTTTTAGGAAGAAGAGGGAATCATCTGATTTACATTTTTATACTTTTATTGGTGCATTGTAATTATACATCCTAGTGAAGCTCAAAGTCATACAAACAAACATGCACAAAGGTCTTGGTGTTTCCCTTCAGGTTGCACCCCACTACCCACCCCTCCCTGTATATAAAAGTGAAATTGGTAGTGATACCTTCATACTTGGGCAGAGCATCATTTGATCGGTTTCTTTCATTAGTTCTTTTTCCTTCCCTCTATCCCTCCTCTTATCCTTTCTACTGGTCTCTCTCCTTAATTATCTACAGTCCTTTTGTTTCCAATTTTCTCTCAAACTTCCAGATATGAGTGAAAACACATGACCCTTGACTCTGAGACTGGCTGATCTCAGCATTATAGTCTCTAGTTCCATCCATTTTCCTGCAATGATATAATTTTGTTCTTCTGATTTACATTTTTAAAAGACCACTGTAGCCTAGCTATTATGATTAAAGTGGATTAAAGGATGGACTCAGTGCACATGAAGAGATCACTAAAGAGGCTGTTGAAATAGTCCAGGGGGAAAACGTGGTACCTCAGGCCACGTAGCTGTGCAAAACATTAAAAAAAAAAGATTGTATTCAAGATATTTAAAAGATAGGACCTGAAGAATTTACTGTAGGACTGTACAAGTGGTATGGACAGACAGGAAAAAGTAAAGGCAGATTCTAGTTTTCTGGAATTACTGAGGTGGTTAAGATGATCTACAAATCAGGAACATGGAAGTCTGAGGCAGTGCCAAATGGAAATGTAACAAGGCAGTTGGGTGTGTGAGTCTTTATACTGATAGAGGGGAGGGCTTAAGCTAGCATTCTGAGGAACATCTGTCACATTAGAGCCTGGACAGAGGGAGGCCCAGAAAGGAGAAGAACGAAAGCCAATGACAGACAATACTAGGAATGTGTTTTACCTGTGTAGCTAAGCGAAATTAACAGAAATTAAATGTTGACCTAAAAGCCAAAAGATTTGTTCTGACTTTTTTTGTTTGTTTGTTTGCTGTACTAGGGATTGAAGCCAGGGGTGATCTACCTTTGAGCTATACTCTATTTTATTTTTTATTTTGAAACAGGGTCTCACTAAGTTGCTGAGGCTGGTCTTGAACCTCAGATCCACTTGTCTCAGCCTCCCAAGTACTGGGATTATAGGTGTGTGCCACCATGCCCAACTATGTTCTGAACTTTTACAGTCAATTTCAGTGAAGTGAAGATTTAGATGCCACATTTTAGCAAACTATAGAACATGTTGTAGGTGAGGTTATGGAGAAGGTATCTGACGACAATTTTTTAAAGAAGTGTGATGACTGACAAGAAACAGAGAATTATGACCATAATTGCAACAAATTAATAAATCTTGAGCAAAAGAAACATCTAAAGCACCTGATTCTTTGACATCTAGGCTTCAGGAATGAGCTTCATTTTGTAGTTCTTGGATAAGTGAAATAGGTTATTATTCTCAATTTGCCAATGCATAAATGGAAGAAAACTTTACTTGTTAATCCAATGTTTGAGAGCCTATTACATGTTGGACCATGCTATTGACACAGGGGTACAACAGTAACGAAGGCAGTCCTTGTTTCCAAAGAGCTAGAGTAATGAGAGAAATAAACAAGGAAACAGATGATGTGAACAATGTGCTTACACAGTGAGGTACAGGACAGTACTGTATTGTACGAGAAATAGCCATGTCTGTTTGGAGCGATGCTGTGGATTCTTGTTCTTAGCTAGTTTAGAAAAAGTTAGCCAGAACTACTGTTGCAAGCTTGAGCAAAGTTTTATTATTACAAAGAGAAACGGGGGACAGAGTAATCAAAGCACTATGCCAGAGGTGACGTAGGAGTGCCTTGAAAGTAAGGCACTAATGCCTTTGAACATATACAATTTTTATAAGAATCAATTATCTCTTGTTTCTTATCCTGCTTAACCAATAGTCTTCTTTTACCACCAAAGGCAGGTGCAATTCCATCAGTTATCTCTGTTGTATAAGTCCTTCTTGTTAGCCTTCTTTGTTTATCCTTACAGGGGCTGACATCACTGATCAAAATATGTTACTTGGTTAGCAAGGTCAGGGAGCTGTATGTTAAAAGCCCACTTTAGTCTTTGTTTTTATTTTCATTAAAGTTTAAAGCATGTGTATTGTCCACCTGTGTCCTTGGTAAGTTCTCAGCACCTCCTTATCTCTATCTGCTAGAAGTTACCTATTATGTTGAAAAATTGTTTTATAATAAAAAAGAAAGAAACAGGAATATAGTTTTTTAAAGTATGGAGGATTTGAGACTACAACTATTTTGTATTATTAGTTATTAATATTGGGTATAGCTTGCTTTTTTATCTTTTAATGTTAGTCTTAGCTCTTGTGAAAGTCTATAATTCTTTTCTAATTGCATGTGTCTGTGCTTGTGACATTTAGTGTTTAGCTGGACTAACAGCCAACTTTCAGCTGACCAAGGTCAATATTGACTGCAGCTCTTGGCTGACAACTTAGGTACAGAGAAAAGGATTTTATTGTTCTGCCTGAGTATGAGAGCTTGTTCTCACTATTAGCAATTGATACCTATTAGCAATCAATGCGAGCCCAATCCCCATCAGTAAAGACATTCCAAATCCTATCAGATTAAAGCCTGAGGAATTGGTAGATATTAACTAGAGAGAAGATGTCTATGGGATAGTTGAGCATGGAGGAGAAGGTAAATATTCAAGGAGGTAGGAATAGTTTGTAAAATGGCCTGGAGGGAGCAGTGGGCATTGGGTGAATTGACTGGAGCATAGACTGGGAAGAGACCAGTAGAGAAAAACAAGATATAGAGGAAAATTGTGTGTGTATGTGTGTGTGTGTGTGTGTGTGCGTGCTTCTGTGTTGGAGCACTGAGATGGCTGAGATGGAGAGCTGGGCTGCTGTGATAGAAAGACAGAAGGAGGAGAGTCAATATAGAAGGAGGCAGAAATAATGCTATTATTATTATTATTATTATTATTATTATTACCATTATTATTTGCTTTACTTTTTGTGGTTTGGGGATAGAACCCAAGGGCATTCTATCTCTGAGCTACACCCTCAGCTCCCTCCCCCTTTGTGATACTGGGGATTGAACTCAGAGGCATTACTACCTTTGAACTATACCCCTAGCCCTATTTTTATTTTTTTGAAACAGGGTCTCACTAAGTTGAAGAGGGCCTCACTAAGTTGCTCAGACTGGTAACAAACCTACAATCCTCATGTCTCAACCTCCTGAGAACTGGGATTAGGAGCTTGTGTCACTATGCCTGGCTCAGCCTTTTTTATTTATTTTATTTTATTTTTGTTTGTTTGTTTTTTGGAAACAGGGATTTGCTTGGTTACTGAGGTTCTTGCTACATTGCTGAGGCTGTCCTCAAACCTTCTATCCTCTTGTCTCAGTTTCCTAAGTACTGGAGTTACAGGTGTGCACCTGGCTAAAATAAAGCCATAATTAAAGGGTTTGGATTTTACATAAAAGATATAAAATAACACTGGACCCACCTTCCCTCATTAGGTGTTTTGAAATTGCTCTGTAAATGTAAAGCACTACCTTGATGCCATTAATACTACAAGACTAAAGAGGGAAGAGATTGGTGTCAAACACTGAACTTAGAGATTCTCCTGAACATTCTCTCTTCCTCCAGCTGGCTTTACATTTGAAAGGGGAGGAATATTTACAGGGAATATAGTTTTACTATTTTAATAAAGCATAGGAAGTGTAAATTGTTGTTTGCCATTATACTATTTTATGTAGAAATGTAGAACTCCAAAAATATATCCTACACCAATAAAACACAAACCTCAAAAGATTATTTCCATTTTTATTGTTTCTATTGTATTTCTATAGTTCTGGGAATGATAAAAAAATATATATTTATGGATTATGTCCTGCTAAGACATTCTACCAATGTTAGATATTCTACCAATATCTAACATGCTCTTTCTTCTGTGCAATTATTTCCTAAAGTAGATATGACATTTCATTTCAACCAGATCAAAGTCTATTAAAAATAAAGAAAAGTAAATGAATTAAAATGAAATATAATATTTTTGAATAATAGGCATTTTTTCCTATTGCATGACATTTTACATTTATTTTTCTTTATTCATGGCAGAGATTATCAATATACAAAAATCTTAGTTTTGTAAGAAATCACCAAAGTGCCTCTGCAAGTGGCTGTGCCAGTTTGCCTTCCCATCAACAATGAAAGAGCTCTGTTGATCCACATCCTTGCCTGCATTTGGTGTGGTCAGTGTCTTGTGTCAGTCATTCGAATAGGTGTATAGTGCCATCTTATCATGGTTTCAATTTGCATTTTCCATGTGACATAGGATGTGGAGCATATTGTCTTAAGCTTATTCACCATCTATACATCTACTTTGGTGAGGTAACTATTAAGGTACTTGGCTGTTTTTTTTTTTTTTGGTACTGGGAATTGAACCCAGGGGCATTCTACCTTCGAACCATGCCCCCAGCTCTATTTTATTTTATTATTTTATGTTATTTTAAAATAGGGTCTCACTACATTGCTGTCTTTGAACCTATGATCCTTCTGTCTCAGTCTCCCAAGTACTGGGATTACAGATGTGCATCACCATGCCTAGATCTTTGGCCCACTTTTTTAAAGTAAACATTTACCATATGAAACAGCCATCATACTCCTTGGTATTTACTCAAAAGTTTTGAAAGCTTATATCCACGCAAAATGTGCATACAAATATTTATAGCAGCTTTATTCATAATTGCCAAAATCTGAAAGCAACCAAGGTATCCTTTCGTAGGAGAATGGACAAGTAAGCTATGGTATACCTAGACAATGTAATATTATTCAGCACGTAAAAGAAATGTGCTACCAAGTTATGAAAAAACATGGAGGAAACTTAGATGCATGTTTTTACATGAACTAAGTCAATCTAAACAAGATGCACACTGTGTATTTCCAACTATATGAAAGTTTGAAAAGGCAAAGCTATGGAGCTAGTAAAAAGATAAAGTGGTTGCCAGAGGTTAGGGGAAGGAGGATGGGAAGGAAGAAGAGGCAGAATGCAGAGGAATTTTAGAGCAGTGAAAATAGTCTGTATGATACACAAAGGTGGATACATTTCATTTCATATTTGTCTAAACACACAGAATGTGTAACACCAGAGTGAGCCTTGATGCAAACTATGGACTGTGCATGATTGTGATATGTCCATGCAGGTTCATCAGTTGTAACAAATGTAACACTGGGACTGGGGCATGTTGATAGTGGGAGAGGCTACCCATATGTAGGCGCAGAAGGCTCATGGGAAGTGTTTTTACTTTCCTCTTAATTTAGCTGTGAACTAAAACTGTTCTAAAAACTTGAAGTCATAAAATAAAAAGTCTTAGTGAAAAATTTCCCTACCTGGAAAAAAATGAAACCACTAATCTAATTCTCAACTTTAGTCCCTGTGATATACAAATGAGTACCTGACCTAACAACTCAGCTATTGATTTTCAATTCTCACACATACAAAGAAAGTTAATTCTGAAAACCTGAAATCTTAAGCATTTTTCCTATGAAAAATGGAATTTACCTTATCCAATAGGGCTGATTTGGAAATTCATTAGAATTCGAAGAAAATTCTAGAAGTGTTTAGTAAAAATTTTGGTAATTTTGCATAATGAATGTCAAACTTTAGAAATAAATGTGCAAAAGCTTTTTATGTGTAACAGTTATAAAGTCTATGTTCTTGTTTCTCTCGTTGAAGGAAACATTTATATGTTAATGAATCCTTCTCTGGTAGAATTCCACATTTTAAAAATATCCAATTGTATTACTAAAGTGTAAGTGGTTCCTGTATGAACCAAGGTCCCAGCTCCACAAGATTTGTTATTTTCAGAAGAATAAATTATGTATTTATGCATAATCCATATGTACTTTCTTTTCTTCACAGTTACCCATTATTATTTATTTGAGGAAACGGACACAAAGAGGTTAAGTAACTTGCTAATACATCACAACTGTAAGTGGGGGCAATAGGATTGCTTGATAAAACATAAGATATAAACATAAATTTGAATTTTAGATAAACAATGTTTTTTCTCTTAAGTACATTCTAAATTTTCCAATGGATATAATGAAGCCTGAAATGTTCACAAATTCTCTGAAATTCCAATTTACTTGTGTGTTCTGTTTTTTTTTTTCTAAATCTGGAACCATACGTGGACCAGAGTTTTGTATCTGGACCAGAGCCTATGCTTTCTCCCACTAGCTTTTTTTTTTTTTTTTTTTTTTTTTTTTTT
>PVJS01006231.1:0-34842 GCA_004027185.1 Glis glis | reverse complement strand
GTAATCTCTACTGTACATTAAGAGCTGTCTCTATATCAGGTACTAGGCTTACTGTCACATACATATTAATTTATTTAAATATTACATATTATTTCCATTTAATAGTGAGGTCCAGACAGGTTAAGGTGCTCTTCCAATCTCACACAGCTGAGGAGTGTTTTGACTTCAAAGCAGATGCACTTAGGATAGAAAATTACTTTGCAGTTTGTACCATGAATGCTACTAGCAGGTAATTTTCAGACTTTAGCCTGCATTAGAATCATCTAGAAGGAGGGCTGTTGAAAACACAGCTTGCTGGGCCGTGCCTTTAGACTTTGCATCTCCAACGAGTTTCTAGATAATGCCCAAGATGCTGGTCTGCAACTGTACTTTGAGAACCATGTAGACTGCAATTCTGTCTCAGGATTTTTTTCTATAAGATACTCAAATTTCAGGAAAATGAAGTGTTGAAAATAGAAGAATTTGTAAGAAGAAGATGGATAGTACCACTCAGGAGAAGATAACAGTAAGGTGACCAGGTTAGAAGCTGTGTGGCATCCACGTGGCAGTTTATGAAAATGTTTAAGTAGGAAATTGAGAATAATCTCCACATTCTGATGTTACAGATGCAAAGGGGTCTGACTCAGGGATCGGGCGGGCATGGATTTATCACCAGTTTTATGTGTTATAAGTGTAAGCTGGTTTTCTTTATAAACAAGAATGTAGAAGGATTCAAGAACTATTTCTTTTTCCCTTTGGTTTATTAGGGATAATTTTTTTCCTTTTTAGCATGGAGTAAAAAATAATAAGCAAAATCCATCAGGTGGGACACAGTTGTTGCTAGTGATTATTCAACTAACTTTTCCCTCAAGCAATTTGGGATTTTGTTAAAAATAAATCTTATCATAATAAAAAGATGTATCATAATCTCTACATACTTACTATTTTCTAAAAGCCATAATATCAAGTTTTGGTATTTATTTAAATGATTTAGTCATGTCTGTGCTTTATCAAAGAAAATATTACATAAGTAGTAGCTTGAATTGGTACACCTATTTGCCTGTTAATTTTTCATCAACTTCACTAATAAAAAGAAAATGCAAAAAGTTTTCTTCCAGGCATGTATATTTGATTTATGGGTGTGAAAAAAGGAGAAGAGAAATGAATTTCATACCTTTTTGGTTCAATGCTTTAAGCATATGAGTACTTGCAGGAACTAGTTATTTCACTATATACTTGAAATTGATAGTTAATTTAAAAATTAAAACTTAGTCTTGAATGCAGACATAAACTATGCCAAACCACCATCCGCCCCCAAATAAAATTCAATGTGTATATGAAATTACTAGAGAATATATTAATTTAAGTTTTTAAAGTAAAACAATCAAATAGCCCACCCCAAATCATAAGCCTAAATTGTTGTAGACTATTCAATATCTCTATATTTGGACAGGTAATTTTATACATACAGTGCTGTGGGGTTTTTTTTTCATGACATTCAGTGTACTTTTTGTTAATGTTTTATTTAAAAACCTTGAAGCTTGTGAATTCTCCTGTAATATTTAATCTGATACCTTACTTATAGTTAGTCCTTTAAGTATCTTTAAAATGATCTTGAAGAATGAAAGGGTTGTGGTTATTTCCGAGTATATTGTTTGACTGTAAACATATGACAAGTAATTGCATTTTATATTATTAGTTCTATCAGTCAGGATTCGGTCAGAGGAACAGAACCAGTGGGGTATGATCCTTTATGTATCTATGAAGATTTATTATAAATAATTGGCTTACATGATCACTGGAGCCAAAGGGAAGACAGGCAGGGCAAAAAGTAAAGCTGTTGTCTCTGGGTTCAATTTCTTTTTCTTCAGAAAAGCCTCAGTTCTTTCAACTGATTGATTTAGGCCCAACCCAATTATTCAGGATAATCTTCCCTGCAAAGTTGACATGAACTTTAATCACAGCTAAAAAAGAGATTTCACAGAAACATCTAATTTAGTGTTTGATTTAAATAACTGGTGACTAATGTTTATCTAAGTTGACAAATAAAACTAACCATTACCCTGGTATTCTGGCACAAACCAAGATTAGTGTAACTTGCATAATATTAAATAGAAAATTGTTCAATTATAAAAGTGAGGTCATCAAAAAGATATTCTCTGAAGTCTCTCCTGGCCCTACAACATTACAAAAAGAATTACCAAAAGAAGAATACCAAGATTTCTCTCCCACACAACAGGGTGTTGGTTAGAAAGGAAGCTAATGGTTTAGAACTAAGATCAGATTCAACCACTCTTAGAATGAAATGTTCTCTGAGGTAAGTTAACGATTATTAAAACCTCATTGGTAAAATATTAAAACCTGGGCAAATAGGAAAACACAAAGAATGTGTGTGAAATGTATGTTTTTTAATTAGATCCTTATAAAAATGTTTAGATTTGGCTTAAACATTTTAAGATTAACCTTTGAATCATTTGTGAATTCCCAGCTGAATTCTACAAGACCTTTAAAGAAGAACTAATCCCAATGCTCTTTAAATTATTCCATGAAATAGAAAGAGATGGAACACTTCATGAATATTTTGATAAGTATAAATTTGATCAACTGGAAAACTTGTAGAAGGAAAAAACTTATAGAAAAAAGTCATTGCCTTTTTTCTGTTTAAAAAGATTTATTCTTTTTTCTATTAGTTTAAAATTTAGAAGTTGGTAAATTTGTTTCACCAGCAGAACTTACTATACCAGATATTTATAGATACTATCTACACAAATGAGTGAGTTGCAAGATGTAACTGGATAATTCAGCAAAATAGACAATTGTTATAGTGAGGACTTCTAACCTCCTTCTCCATCCTCTATTTTGCCTTCACTTGAAACTTTGCATAATAAAATATGTGTACATACATTGAGGTATTCACCAATATTTGCTGACCTCTTGATTCTGCTATTTTACTTGAGACATTATTAGTATATTTGATGTCTTAAGAGTGAAATATTCTTTATCTCAAATAATGTAATTTTTTTTCAAAACTATCTCATGTTGCTGAAAATACAATTATACAAATACACTAGCGTGGTAGTTGATCACTTACTTCTAATCATAGAAAATTAGAGTGAATAAGTGGTAAATATCTATTTGTTTCTACTTTTGACCTTATTTCCCCTCAATATTGACCATAAATCACTATCAGAAAACTTATGTGAAAGTGGAGATAAGGTACATGTTGTGTAGACTGCATTTTTTATATTGTCAAGGTGTAGGCCACCCAACAATTACTTAGGAGAATGTCCTGTGTAGTATACATACTATAAAAGACACATCATGGCTGCAAGATTAATGATGGCACAAGGTCCACCAACATATTTCTTAGGGCTGACACTATGTGTCATTTAGCAGTGTGATAAAGCTTGACCCAGGGATTTTCAGGAGAAAAGACCACCTCAGCACCAATGCACCAATCATAAGCATTTAAACAAAGCTTATCCTTACAAGAATAGCTTAAACTTTCTTTATGGAAACAAACAAACAAACAAACAAACAAACAAACAAAACATACCTGGTAGCTGACCAGACTGAGTATAAGAAAGTATAAATAATTCCCCAAACTCTGAGATTGGTCTCTGAAAGCAAATCTTCCCAGTCAGGTATTCATATGACCCTTTGACTATGTCCATTATAGGCTGTCAGCCTGCCCACTCTGTCCATCTCCTAAGAAGTAAGATTTTCAAAAAAAACATTGAGATATCTTCATATTTTTGACACAGTGGCAGCATAAAATTACAAGTACTTATAATTTTCTTCGTCTATCTCTAATGAATAGTCTGCTAGAAGTTTAAATCATATCTAGAGGAAAGAAACATAATTGAAACTCTCTACAAACTTTCATATAAAATGTCCAGTATTCTCATTTCTGATTAAAATAGGACTAACCTACAAATACTAAATGGGGTCAAAATAGAATAAGAACCAAAGGTAATCCCATTATTGTAGTTATCTGAAATAGACTTTAAAATAATTGTGCTAAACATGTGTAAAGAAAGACATGACAAGATGGAAGAATTTCACCATTGAAATTTTTAAAAATCGAACCCCATGAAAATTTCAGAACTGAAAATAGATGATTGAAACTATGCTAAACAGCAAGTAAGATATAACAAAAATTATTGAAATAGAAGAAAAATCAGTAGAAGATACTTGATTGAAATATGGAGATTGAAAACACCTAAAACATAAGAGAAACATGGTATGTAATTCAACAATCTAAAAAAAAATCAGTGACTAGGAAAGAGAAAAAAGAGGAAAGATAAAATGTGTCAGAGTAAAATTTGAATGGATAGTGACTGAATTGTTTAAGACTGAGAAAACACATGGAACCACAGATTTAAGGAGCTTTAGACCCCAAACAGGAAAAATGTAAAGAAATATACAAGGCAACTATAGGAAATATGCTGAAAATGAAAGACAGAAGAAAATAAGAACAAGAAATGGAAGGGTGGAATATTACCTTGAAAGAAACAATAAAAATGTTTAGGTGTTACTGCAGCAATGATAGAAATGACATTGGAATAACATCTTCAAATTATTTTTAAAATTTTATTTATTTTTATACTTTTCTTGGTGCATTATAGTCTCACATCATAATGTAGTTCATAGTGATAGTGACATATATGCACACAGCAGGTGGTAAGTTTTACCCCAGCTCCCTCCCCACTCCCCTTTTCCCCACAGAAGATTTTGAGATAGGCATTGGTATTCTCACATATGTACATAATGTCACTGAAAGTGTTTCCTTCATTAATTCTTCCTCCCCCACTCAGCCTTCCCCCAAAATCACCTCCCTCATTTCACGGGATTTTCTTCTCCATTATCTAAAATAATATAAATATATAAATATAAATATAAAAGATATCCCAATTACACCCTAGCTTCCATATATGAGAGAAAAGATGTGACCCTTTATTTTCTGTGACTGACTAATCTGATTTAACATAATGTTCTCCAGGTCCATCCATTTTCCTTCAAAAGGCATAATTGTGTTCTTTAGTGCTGAGTACAATTCTAGTGTGTGTTTATCCTGTAATTTTGTAATCCAGTCATCTGTTGATGGACACTTGGGTTAGTTCCATAATTTGGCTATTATGAATTGTGCTGCTATAAACATGGATATGCATGCATTACTATAATATTCTGATTTCAGTTCCTTTGAAAAGATAGTCAGGAGTGGTATAGCTGGATCGTATTGTAGATCCAGTCCCAGTTTTCTAAGGAATCTCCACACTGATCTCCATAGCAGCTGCACTAATTTACAGTCCCACCAGTAGTGTAGAAGAGTTCCTATTTACCCATATTATCATCTGCCTTTATTGTTGTTTGACTTCTTGGTGATTGCCATTCTAATAGGGGTTAGATGGAATCTCAGTGTAGTTTTAATTTGCATCTACCTGATTGCTAATGGTGTTGAACATTTTTTCATGTATTTATTGGCCATTTGTATTTCTTCTATGTAAAGTGTCTATTTAGTTCAATTGCCCATTTTTTGATTAGGTTATTAGTTTTTTTTAGTGTTAAGTCTTTTAAGTAACCAATAACCACAATGATTAACATAGAGGTCAAGGAAAGAATCTTAAATGCATCTAGAGCAAAAGAATAGCTGACATTCAGGGGCAAAACAATAAGAATCACTCTGGACTTCTAAACCCAAATCATGAAAGCCAGGAGCAACTGGTATGATGTACTCCAGACACTGAAAGAAAACAACTTCCAACCAAAATTGCTATATCCAGCAAAAGTATCTTTCAAAGTTGATGGGGAAAAAAAACCTTCCAAGATAAGCAGAAAATAAAAGAATGTATGACTTCCAAAATGGCACTAGAGAAAATATTTAAAGAAATAAAACACAAACAAGAAAAAGGAAATAAATACCAGAACCAGAGAAGGGGTGAATTCTGCCAGATGGGCAACTAATTCAAGGAGAAATAACAATATATTAAGCAGAAAATATAACTCAAATGACAAGAAACATAAATCATCTCTCAATTATAACATTGAATGTCAGAGCTTTATATTCCCCCATTAAAAGGCATAGACTGCCAATGTGGATTAAAGAACATAATCCAATTATATGCAGTTTGCAAGAAACTCACCTTACAGACAAAGATATTCATAGGCTAAAAGAGAAAGGATTGAAAAATGTATTCCATGCAAATGGAGACCAAAAACAAGCAGGAGTAGCAACTCTCTTATCGGACAAAGCCTTAAACCAAAACTTATCAGAAAAGACGAATCAGGTCACTTCTTACTTATAAAAGGAACAATCCAACAAGAAGATATAATGATAGTAAACATTTATGCCCCAAATATGGCTGTACTCACTTTTATAAAACAAACCCTTCAGGACTTTAGGTCTCAGATCCCAATACAAAAATATTGGGAGAGTTCAACACACCTCTCACATGACTAGATAGATCTTCCAAACAAAAGGTGAGTAAAGACTCTTCATATGTAAAGAACACTGTAAACCAAATGGACCTAAGAGACATATAATATTCCAGCCTACTACAGCTAAATACATATTTTTCTCAGCTGTTCATGGAATCATTTCCAAAATAGATAATATTCTGGGTCACAAAAAGTACCAGAAAATTAAAAATGCAATATAATTCCTTGCATCCTTTCAGATCATAATGGAGTGAAAGTAAAAATCAACAACAGGAAGGCCAGAAGAAATTACATAAATACATAGAGATTGAATGATGCACTTTTGAATGGGGACTGGATCAATAAAAAAGTTCCTAGGATTAAATGAAAATAGAGACACAATATGCCAAACTCTTTGGGTCACTTTGAAAGCATTTTTAAGGGGAAAAATTATAACCCTGAGTGTCCACATAAGGAAAACAGAAAGTCACCAATAAATAAAATAATGACATACCTCAAAGCTCTTGAAAAACAGAAACAAATTAATCCCAAAGCCAGTAGAAGGCAGGAAATAATTAAAGCCAGAGCAGAAAACAATTAAATAGAGAACAAAAGCATTACAAAAGATCAACAACAAAAAATTTGGTTCTTGTTGATCTTTTCAAAAAAGAAAATTACAGACCAATATCCGTGATGAACATAGATGCAAAAATTCTAAACAAAATACTAGTGATATGCATTCAAAACCATATCGAGAAAATTCTACACCATGACCAAGTTGGCTTTATTCCAGGGATGCAAGGCTGGTTCAACATAAACAAATCAATACATGTCATTCCTCACATAAATAGAACTAAAGACAAAAATCACATGATCATCTCAATAAATGCCTAAAATCATTTGGCAAAATCTAACACCCATTCGTTTTAAAACACTGCAGAAAATAGAAATGGAAGGAACTTACCTCAACATTATTAAGGCAATATGTGATAAACCCAAAGCCAACATCATATTGAATGGGGAAAAACTGCAGAAATTCCCTTTGAAACCAGGAACAAGACAAGGATGCCCACTATCATCACTCCTTTTCAATATAGTACTTGAAACTCTTGCCAGAGCAACAAGACAAGAGAGCTTTATCAAAGGAATTCAAATAGGAAAAGAAGAATTAAAATTATCTTTATTTGCAGATGACATGATCCTATATTTAGAAGACCCCAAAAAGCCAAAAGACTACTAGAGCTAATTAACAAATTCAGCAAAGTAGCGGGATACAAAATCAACCTAGAAAAAATCAGTAGCTTTTCTATATGCCAACCATGAATCCACTGAGAAAGAAATCCAGAAAACAATTCCATTCACAATAACCTCAAAACCAATAAAATACCTAGGAATAAACATAACCAAGGAGGTAAAAGACCTCTACAATGAAAGTTATAAAATGCTAATGAAAGAAACTGAAGAAGATCTTAGAAGATGGAAAGATCTCCCTTGCTCTTGGATAGGCAGAATAAATATTATCAAAATGGCCATTCTACCAAAAGTGATCTGCAGAGTCAATGAAATCCCTGTCAAAATACCAATGTCATTCTTCACAGATCTAGAAAAATCAGTCATAAATTTCATATGGAGAAACAAAATTTCCAGAATAGCCAAAGCAATTCTTAGCAATAAGAACCATGCAGAAGGAATCACAATTCCTGACTTCAAATTATACTACAGAGCTATAGTAATAAAAACAGCATGGCCTTGTCACAAAAACAGAAACATAGACCAATGGACAGAATAGACGTTACAGAAAAAATCCACACACTTACAGCCAATTGATTTCCCAAAAAGGTGCCAAACATATATGTTAGATAAAAGATAGCCTTTTCAACAAATGGTATTGGGAAAACTGGTTATTCATTTGTAGAAAAATGGAATTAAATCCCTACCTCTTACCCTGCACAAGAGTCAACTCGAGAGGGATCAAAGACCTGGAAATTAGACCAGAGACTTGGTCCAACATTACAACATATCAGCACAGGTAGAAACTTCCTCAGTAAGACCCCCAAAACTCAGGAAATTAAAACAAAAATTAACAAAAGGGATGGCATTAAACTAAAAAGTTTCTGCTCATCAAAGGAAACCACCAAGAATCTAAGAAACCACCAAGAATCTAAAGAGAGAGCCTACAGAATTGGAGAAGATCTTTGCCAGATATTCCTCTGATATAAATCGAATATTTTCAAATTCTTAAAATAATAGCAAACCTGGATTCTACATCTTCTGAAAATATCATTCATATATATGGAATGGATAATAGTAAACATATATTTGACCTTACATCACTATATGTAATTCTTCATAATTATAGAAAATATATGATGCTTTGAGTATAAACATTAATGCCTATTTTTAACTTTAAAAACAATTGAAACACATAGAATCGATAAATACTAAAATATTTCTTCCCCAGATTTTGATGAATTGGAAGAAGTACTCCATCACCAGTTTTACTTTAGAGTATACTGGAGATCAGAGCCAGTGTAATAAAACAAGTAAGAAAAAAATTAGAAATGAGAATAGAAGGGAACAAAATCATTCCATGTACATGGCATGTGTGTGAATGGAGGAAATTCAATAGGAGCACTAAAAGCCTGTTAGAATTAATGTGTGAACTTAGTAAGAGTTCTTGATACAAGATTAATAAAATACATTTAACAATGTTTCTATACCTTAATGTCAAAATGGTAAAAATAAAATAAAAAAGAAATTTGAATAGCTTCAAAAACTAAAAACCTTGGAATTTAATAAAGATATGCAAGAATTAAAAGTTGAATATTATTACACAATTGAGTATTTTATGTATTTTTTTATTTATTTGTGTGTGTGTGTGTGTGTGGTACCGGGGATTGAACCCAGGGGCATTCCACCTCCAAGCTACACCCCCAGCCCTATTTTTTATTCTTTATTTTGAAACAGGGTCTCACTAAGTTGCGGAGGGCCTCACTAAGTAGCTGAGGCAAGCCGCGAACCTGGGATCCTCCTGTCTCAGTCTCCCAAGTACTGGGATTACAAGCACAATTGAATACTTAAAAAAAATTAATGAGCCGGGTGTGGTGGCGCATGCTTGTAATCCCAGTACTTGGGAGGCTGAGACAGGAGGATAGCAGGTTTGTGGCCAGCCTCAGCTAATTAGTGAAGCCCCCGCAATTTAGTGAGACCCTGTTTCAAAATAAAGAAAAAATAGGGCTAGTGGTGTATCTCGGAGGTAGAATGCCCCTGACTTCAATCCTCAGTACCGCAAAAAAAAAAAAAATAATAATAATGCTAAAATAATCTGTTAAAAAACTTAATATTGTAAATTGGTTAATGTTCTCCAGAATATACATAGGTTTTATACCTTTGTTATCACAATTCCAGTAGCTGTAGGGTAGCAAAAAATGGCAGGTCAATTTCTAATCATGTAAGGAAATAAAAAGAACCAAGGAGAGCCCTGGAATCTTGAGGACAGGCAAAAGGAGTTTTAAGACTTCAGTTACTAGATATTAAGACTTATAGTAACACTAAATATGTAATTTTTAAGAGGAGCTATTGATACAAGGAAAAGCAAACAAGTCCTGGAACAGAATTAAGAGTCCAGGAACATCTATCCGTTCATATCTTTGATTTATGACAAGTGCTGCCCCAGTGCAGTGAAAAATTTTTGTTCTTAAATAAATTGGTGCTGGGTCAACTGAATATCCACATGCAAAAAAAATTACTTTTTACTCCAACTATACAATAAAAACAAACAATCTCAGGTGAGCTTATAGACCTCAAGATAGAGACTAAAATAGTAAAGAATTTGGAAGATGATATAGAAGAATATCATAACCTTAGGTTAGGCAATTTCTTAAGCAAAACACCAAAAGCTCTAACCATAAAGGAAATGGCTTATAAATTGCAATCCATCTAAATTATGAATGTCTGTTCATCCAAAGATATCATTAACTGAGAAAAAGGACAGTTCACAGAGAGGAAGAAAATATTAGCAACACATATACCTGCCAAAGAATGTGTGTTTCAAGTCTATATGTTTGTAGGTACATATAAAGTGCTATACATCAATACAAAAAAAGACAGTTTAATAGAAAAACGAGCACAATATGGAATGACATTTTATGAAAGATTATATCCAAAAATTTAACAAAAGTGAAAATATTCTTACCATCATTAATACCAGGAAATGTAAATTAAAACAGGGTGATGACATCATTCATCCTTCAGAATTAGTAAGATATTTTAAAATATCTTAGTAAGATATTAGTGTTGGAGAGATATAAAGCAATTGGTACTTTCATGCAATCCTGGTAAATTATATATTTAATATCCATTTTGAAAATCCCTTTGACAGTATATAATAAGCTCAATTTATATATGCCCTATGATCTAGCAATCCCATTTTTAGGATTCCTGTCTCAAAAGGTTTATTCATTCTGATTCACAATAGCAATAAATGCAAATGAAACAAATTTTGTGTCTAATGAACAAATTGAGTTATTGTTATTTGCATAATGAAAAACCACACACCAAGGTCATAATAGATGCATGAAACAACAATGATTAAAAAAAGCCAAACACATTGAATTAAGTCCTACTCTTGTCAATGGGCACTGTGTTAGGATATCAGTCATATTCTATTTCTTGACCTGGGTAGTGGCCACACAAGTGTGTGTGTGTGTGTGTGTGTGTGTGTGTGTGTGTGTTACTGAGGATTGAACCCAGGGGCATTCTACCACTGAGCTACACACCCCGTCGTTTTAACAATTATTTTTTTTATTTCAAAATAGGGTCTAAGTTGCCAAGGCCAGCCTCAAATTTGCGATCGTGTTTCAGTCTCCCAGGTACTGGGATTACAGATGTGTGTCATCATGCCGGTCTCACACATGTTTATTTACCTTGAGAAAAATGATCATACTGTTTCTTTCAATTTGTTCACTTCTTGTATGTATGGTATGTATGTTTTACTTAATTTAAAAGATTGATTTTTAAAATGCAGAGAAATAAGGTGAATAACGATAAAGATTTTGAGCCTGTATGACCAAAGACATGGAAGTCAATGTTCAGAAAAATGGAACATCAGGAATAAATAGAACTTAATTCAATAGTGCATTTGTTAAATTCACATAATACCCTATGACAACATCATTTGAATGATCCTACCTTCCTAGAAGCAGCATACTCAACTCCTATATTTCTTTACACTTTGTGCTTTAAAACATTAAAAGTAAACAACCATATTTCATCAGTTTCTTAACCAGATTTTACCCAAGTTTCTCACTATACTGAGGGTCAAAATAAAATTAATTTTAGGAAAGTGCCATGTACTATGTATTGTTTAATAAAATATATAAAGAGTATTTGATTTATTATACTTTTAGTACTGCTATGTGGGGAGAAAGAGATATTGGGATTATTTTCATACTTCAAATGAGGCAAAAGGATGTTCATCTGTTGAGCAAGTTAGTGAAAAATCTGTTATTTAAATATGAGTCTTTCTAAGTACTACACATTCCTCATTTCACTACACAATTTATTGGATTTCATTGTGCATATGCCATTTTTATTTATTTTGGTCTCATAGGATTTAAGACTTTGGTTCATTATTATATTTGAATGACACTTTTTTACGGTACCCGGGATTGAACCCAAAGGTGTTCTCCTTCCAAGCTACATCCCAAGTCCTTTTTTATTGTTTTATTTTGAAACAGGTTCTCACTAAGTTTTTGAGATTCTCACTAAATTGCTGAGGCTAGTCTTGAACCTGTAATCATCCTATCTCGGCCTTCCAAGTACTAGGGTTATAGGCATGCCCACCACACTCATCTTGAATGACATGCATTTATGTAGTCTAGATAAGTTACAGACATGAAGCTAACCATCTCTATTTTATATTTTAAGTTCTATAGAGACTGCATTTTTGTAATGCTTATAATTCAAAGTAAGAAGAGAATTCAATACATACTGTAGTCAATGAACATGTTCCCTCTTTGCAGAGATGATCATCCCCTAGTCCATGAAATGTGTAAATATGTAGTCTACCCTGTAAAAATTACTTTGCAAGTGTGATTAAATTTAGGATTTTGAGATGGGATTATTCTCATCTGGTGTGGGTGGGCCCAATGTAGTAACAGGGTCTCCATGAAAGGGAGGCAGAAGAGTCAGAGTCAGGGGAGGTGTGGGAACGGAGCAGGGCAGAGCTATTTGAGGAAGGGACCAAGAGCCAAACAATGCAGGTGGCCGTTAGAGGTTAGAGAGAGCAAAGAAATGGATTCTGTACTGGAGACCCAGAAGGCACATTGATCTACTATTCTGTCCTAGACTTCTTACTCCAGAAATATAAGAAAATAAGCATGTATTAGCTTAAGCCACTTGGTTTTGGGTTATTTGTTATGCAGCAATAAGAAATGAATGCATTTGGTGGTGTACTTCCTGGGATCTTTGAATTTCTAGAAATCATAAAATTTGTACTCCTTGTGGCATAGCAGTATCAAAATCATGTCTTCTCTCTTAAAAAAATGTTACAGTAACATACACAACCTTTATTATACAATAGCTTAAAGGGGTGCTTTCCTTTGAAATTATGAGGGGTAATATGGTCACATGTAGTCCACCACTAATTAAACAAGAATGTATCTCCATCTCAACATCTCCACAGTTATCATTCACTTCCACTTGCATCCTAATGGGTCTTCTGAAACTTTCTTTTATTATCCTCCATGCTAATCTTTATCCTGGTGATAGTGCTATTAAAAATTATAAACTTGATTATGCTTACTTCTCTATTTTTTTTTGAACTGGAGATTAAACCCAGGGGCATTCTACCTCTGAGCTATACCCCCAATACATACTGTTCATCTGCCTAGACTGGCCTGCTCTGCTGCCTGCACTCTTAACCACAGCCTACCAACTCATTAACTCTGACATCGTTCTGAACTCAACTCAAAAGTCATTTCCTTGGGGAAGGCTTTTCTTTTAAACTTAATCCCAGATTTGGCCATTCTTTCCTTTCAAAGTATTTTAGAATACCCTGAACTATCTTTCACAGGTTGTAGCAAAACATAATTAAGAAACTAATTGTGGAATTCATTGGCATAATTTCACCTTCCCTGCTAGAACATAAGCTCTGTGAGCTGAGTTTCTTTGTCCTGTATCCTACTCTGTCTCCTCAATACTTAGAATAAAGTCTTACACATGAAAGCATTCCATTCATAGTTAGTTTAATGAATAAATTAATGAAAAGATTTTGAGATGGATAACCCTAAAGTTAGACTCCAATTCTATCCATCTGTAGCTTTCTCACTATTCACATTAACTATCCTGTTCGTAAGTCTTACTTTTCATTATCGATAAAATGGGGCCCTGGCATGTTCCTCAGGCAGGTTTGGGGAGTGTGGGGCATGCCTGTCTGGCACATAGTTGTTACTTGATAAAGCTTCGTGTTTATCACAACAAATTTTCATCCTCAGTTATCTTAGCCAACAGGTGTCCCACATTTTGCTTCCTGAGTCATGGCCAGTGATTCCTAAATGCTCACTTGAAACAGACTTTCCAGGCCCACTTCAGAACTACCGAACCAAAATCTGATTTTAAACAAGAATCTTTCACAATACCTCCATTAAAACTTGAGAACCACCCTATCTGGACTCTCATTGTTGCAGAATTTTGGGATATACCTAAGGATTTTTTAAAATTATCATCTGACCTAATTTGATTAAATGAAAGAAAGGAGTCTGATAATCCTCCCATTGTTCATTTTGCTTTTGAAATTGATCTGTAGCTTATCAGCCCATAGCTAGTTTCTCTGCAGTGGTTTAGATATGGTGTGAATGTGTCCCTAAAAGGTTCACATGTTGGAAGGTTGGTCCCAATGTGGCAATGTGGGAGGTGATGGGACCTTGAAGAGGTGTGGGTTAGGAAAAGGTCCTTATGTCATTGGGGACAGGGCCCTCATGCAGGATTCAGTTGTTATGAGCATGGACCTGCCTCTGAATGGCTCTCTGGTCCCCTGTGTGATGATGTGACGTATGCTCCCATCAGTGAGATTGGCCATGAAGTGATACAGCCCAGGGGAATCTTCACCAAAGCTTCTCCAATTCCTGTTTGAATGTTCAGCCTCCAAAACTGTGAGTTAAATAAACCCTTTTCTTTATAAAGTTAGACTGCTTCAGGTATATTGTTATAGTAAGGAATAATGGACTAAATACTTGTAAAGAAGGACTGGTGTTTACCTTTCTTTGAAAGAAATGGAAGCCTTTTATTGCAATATGTCTATAAGAGTAATGTCAGGCGATGCACGTCAAGCCATACTACTAGTGAAGCTCCATGTGGACTGAGTGCCCAAATTAATAATGTAGGTAACACAATTACTGCTTAACAAGTTGTATCCACCTTTCCCTGAGATGACACAACCCAGATTTCATTGTTGTGATAGAAACAGTATTATGAAAGAATGAGACCCAAGTGTCTGGAGATCCAGGGCCATAGTTAGAGAAATGTAGTAGTGTGCAGGGATGAGGAGTATTTTTCTCATTACTTAACTGTTGTACAGTAATTTGTGTATAGTTTTTATCTCAAAGGCATTGGTTTGCATCATGACTTGCTTAGCATCTCTGTAGAGCTAGACCAAGAAGTTAATGGGAGCTCTGAACTACTGGATTTGTCTAGTAAAACAAGAAGCCGGCTTTTATTTATATTGGTGTTTATGTAATCACTGGGGAAATAGCTATTACTCAGCAGGATGGTTTTTATAATGGTGGTGATATTTGCAATTTTATGTCTACTTTAGTTTTTCTTTTCTTTATTAGTCATTTATTCAGTGTTAGCAACACATTCTTAGAAACCAAATGCTTACCTTAATTGAAAAAGAGCATTATTCAAATAGCCAGGATACTTGCATTCTACTTTCAACTCCAGTACTTATTAGCTGTGTATCTTTGGGGATTTCACCTCATCTCTCTGGGCTCCAAGAAAACTGGATTAGATAATCTCTAAAGTCATTTCCAGAGATAATTTCTATGATTCGAGACATTAAATTAAGAGGAACTTCTTTACAAAGGAAGAAAAATATTAAGAAAAAATTTCATACTACAATCCAAAGATGATGTTCAGGGAGTTCATGAAACACACACATTTACCTATAAAATCATTTGTGTCTGGTTATGTGTATTTATAGGGGGTTCTATAGCATCAGTCAGATTCATGAATGGGTCTGTCATCCCAGAATTGCAGGAGTAATATGATTGGAGCACAAATTGAGTCAAGAGTGACTATTTGAAAAGAAGCTTAACATTATCTTGAAATTTTTTTAAATTTCTTAAATAAAAATTATATATATACATATACAGACATTATATATATATATATATATATATATATATATTTCTTAAATTTTAATAATGATTTACTTCTTCTAACACCACAGACACATACACTGTATGCCCACATACCTGGGATAATTTGTCCTGTGTTTGGCCAATCCTGCAAATTGAATTTTATTCAAGTCAATTATAAACAAATTCAAATCAGTGTTAGAAAATACTGCTTTGGAGGCAACTCAGTATTCATGGAAAATTAGAAATATATAAAGCCCCATCAGGTTCTATAAATGACCCATGTCAGTTTGAAGAGATAGTGCAGCTATACTCAAAAAGAATAATTTTAAAGGTATAATTTTATATAACTGAAGGATCCTGACAACTCCTCTAGATTTATTTCTTTCATATTCTTCCAAAATTGAATTCTACCAAATACCATACATATTCTTGAAGCAAATGTGACTTGCCACAGCAAAGTCTCTTTTGTTTACCTTGTCATTTGAGAGGGAGTATCTGACTGTGGACATGCCTGTGCAAGTTAATTTCCTTTCCATGTTTTCCTAGATGCTCTTATCTGTGATAAGATCCAGCTCTGTGAATAGTTTCTGGGCCATACAATTATTCTGAAGGTGTTAGGCACACTTCAAATAAATTTTTTGCAAATGAAGTGACACGGGGATGGTGTAAACTCCTATCTTTCTAGGGTGGTTGTTTTAATTTATATTTCACTCAGGTGAAAAGCAGCGAGATCTTGTGCTTTCCATAAGCATTGCCTTGTGGTTTTATTTTTAAAACTGCATCTTTAAATCAAGATGAAACAAACAGAAGCTTCATTGCTTAAACAAACAGCTATTCAGTGCAACAGCCAGCATTGTGATCTTTATAAAGAACTTATGAATTTTCCAGAAAAATCCCAGTCTTCTTCTTTCCAGCAATACAATCACATTCACAGATTTGCATTATAAAACTTTTTTTATTTTATATCTGCTCCTACCAAACCTCATTTTCTCTAATGAAGAAGCAAAATGTCACCATCTCTCAGCTTCAAATAATTCTTCTTTTTTTTTTTTTTTGCAATACTGGGGATTGAACTCAGGGGCATTCTACCTTTGAAGCTACACCCCCAACCCTATTTTTATTCTTTATTTTGAAATAGGATCTCACTAAGTTGCAGAGGGCCTCACTAAGTAGCTGAGGCTGGCCACGAACCTGCGATCCTCCTGTCTCAGCCTCCCAAGTACTGGGATTACAGGCGTGCACCACCACGCCCCGCTATCCAAGTAATTATTCTAACCAAGCTGTTAAGGGAATAAATTTTAATGATTGATACTGGTTGGGATTTTTGTCTCCTTTTCCTAATCAGCTCTACTAAATAGGAGCCAGGCGTCTAACCCCCAGAGAGTCAGGAACATGATTATTCTCATGAAACAATGCCTGTGAGAGATGGGACTCCAGTGCCAAATGTTTTGGACCAGGGACTGCACACTCTTTTTCAAGGACATTTTTCATTTTTCAGACATGAATGTAAATAAGCCCACACAGCCTCTGGGAAGCAGAAGTGGAACCCCACCATTATCTACTAATACACACTGAAGTAAATCCTACCCCGGCCCTTTACTCAATGTCTAGACTGAGCCGGGTTCAAAGCCTGCTCATTTCTTTGAGGACAAGAAGACAATTAGAATCTTTTCTTAGCTGGCTCCATTTAGAATTTATACTTTGCAGATATTTTTCCTTTGGCTGATAATGAAAGTTGCTGGCACATTTCCCAGCCTGGGTAGTATCTATAAATAAATAAAGTTATATTCTACTGTAGTCAGAGAGAACACAATAGTAGAGCCTGAAGCAAGTACTTGAGATGGCTAATGGGAGGGTTCTATCCTGCTGGGGAAATGTAGCAGTTAGTGGCATGGCACTGCAGCGTTGGGTGCTAAAACGCCCCAAATTAAGATGTGTGCAATATACTTTCATAGATAAAGTATAAGAAAAGTGCATCTTTATCCTCTTCCAAGGATATTCCTCTTCTAAATACTCATTTAGTTAGCTATTGGACTAATGACACAAAATGTCATAATTTTGGTGAAGTGAAAAATACAATGGTTTTTAACAAGAATTAATTCCCATTTTCTGGATATGTGCTTATTGTTGGGAATAGAACAGGGCAGAAAGGGTCCTACAACCATTGAGATTATAACTTTAAAATTTTTTAAATTTCATTCATTCATTCATTCATTCATTCATTCATTCTCTGGGATAAAGAGATAAGGGCTGGAAGATAGGTACTATCCAAATAGTAAACATGAAGCATCTTGCATATTGTGAAAGAAAAAAGGCAGGAACTCTTTCTGGGCTGCTCCTGTCATCCTATTTTCCTCTCCAGTCTGCTTGGCTGAATTTCACTAAGTCCTCAAGTCTCAGGGTAAATGCCACTCTCTCAGCAAAGCCTTTGCCTGCATTTGATAGTCCTCGTATTATAGACTTCATGCAGCCTGCACCTTTCTTACTTTGCAGTTAACAGATTAGTATTTACACCATTATTTATATGTATTTTTTGTATCTCCCCCCCACCAGTTTATAAACAACATAGGAACAGCAACTTCACTTCTATCATCACATTATAGAGCCCCATCTTGCACCTGGCAAATAGTAAGGATGTTTAAAGAGCTACCATTTCACATGTTGTACGTTTGGACACGGATGTTGATCACAATATTTTCTATTTTGCAAATGGAGAAACTAGAATAATGAGAAATTAAGTAACTTCTATGAGCTGATATAGCTAATAAGGGGCCAAGCCTAGATTAAACCCAGGCATTGTGGCTTCAGACTTTGTGCTCTTCATTACTTTGTTTTACTGCCTTTGTGAATAACTTTTTTTTTTTGCGGTACCGGGGATAGAACCCAGGGGCGTTCTACCTCCGCGCTACACCCCCCGGCCCTATTTTTTATACTTTATTTTGAAACCAGGTCTCACGAAGTTGCGGAGGGCCTCACTAAGGAGAGAGAGAGAGAGACAGGAAGAGAGAGAGAGAAAGAAAGAGAGCTGAGGCTGGCTGCAAACTCGGATCCTCCGGTCTCCGCCTCCCAAAATACTGGGATTACAAGCGTGCGCCACCACGCCCGGCTAATAACTCTTTATTAAGTAAATTAGCAAATGAATTAATGAGATAAGCAGACCAACGCCAGAGTGACTACCCTGCTTCAGCAGTCACGCATGCCTTTTGGAGACATGGGAAATGGAATGAGACCTGAAGGATGAATAATAGAGGTGAAATTTAGCCCTAGAAGAATGGGGTGTGATGCTGGGCAAGAAAGATGCAAGTACAGGAAAGTATGTTCGAGTAGATAAACCTCTTGCATGAAAATCTGGAGATGGAAAGAGTACACATTCTTCTAGAAATGAGTGGAAGTTCATTTCAACTGCCATGTGTGCAGAATGTGAGAGGTAGCTTGAAAAGATGGAAGGCTTTAGATGAGGGCAGAGCCTAAATCATGGAAGTATTTGAAATACTTCTAAAGGAGACCTGTGGGATTTGCCCAAAGGGCTTGAAAGAGAGGAGCGACCCAGTCAGACTTGCATTTTGAGAAGACTGCTATCTATGGGATTGAAAAGCATTTTAAGGGACTAAGACTAGAATCAAGAAAGGGGAGCTGTTGTAGTATTTAAGCTGAAAGATTTGGTCACCTGGACTAGAGTGGTAGCAGTGGAGATGGAGGGAATTATTTGGATTAAGGTGGATAGCGAGCATACACACAACATGTTTTGGTGATTGGACACAGGAGCCTAAGGAAGGAGGAAAAGTTAAGTGTTGCTGTTGTTGAAATAGGAAGCTGGGGCAGGGTAGGGAAGAAAAGATCAGTATGGAGTGTGAGTGCTCCTTCCATGATGTGCCACCAGAGGCCCAAAGCAAGAGGGCCAATGGAACATGGACTGAAACCTCTGAAACCATGAGACAATGTAAATATTTTCTCTTTACAAGTTGATTATCCCAGGTATTTGTTACAATAATAGAAAGCTGACTAGCACATTTGTTTTGCTCTTTGTACATATATTTATTTTTCTGGATAGAAAAAAAATACAGAGATCAGAATTCACATATCGTATGATTAGAGTATAAAGTAGGTACAGTAACAGAAAGGAAAATATCTCTCCTGATTATAAGGATTGAGAGATATAAGAATAGACTCTAGAAGAGGTTTTTCCAAGGTAAAAAAGTAAAGATACTTTTTATTAGATTTTTCAAGGTAATAATATCTTCAAATCATATATTGAATATGGAACTTAAATCATACAAAAATACAAATATGTATTCATCCCATATCCAGGGTCTGGGTATATCCACTTATAAGGATTCGATGACATCTTTGATCAGAAAAATATATTAAATTTTCTTCCCAAGATGTGGGGGGATAAAGACAAGTTACTACATTAATAAGTTTTCTGCGTGTACACATTCACACACATATACAGGCACAACACAAACTGCTTCTTTGTAATTCATTCTAAAGATTTTCTTTATGCTAGCCCAAACCCAAGAGTTGTATCCGTAGCTAAAGTAAAATTATTAGGGACGTTGTGTTTGCAATTCATATGTTTCTGGTTTAGTGAAAGTGTTCATCATTCTAAAATGCCTGACCATAATGGAAAATGACTGCATAATTTTTCCTTAAAAATCTCTCTTCAGTTCATTGGACACATAAAGCTTCATCCTTCTATGCCCATTTTGGAGTAATTCTGAAAAAGTCACACAGAAATTCAGGCCAAGTTGGAAAATGTCAAGTACATTTAATATTCTTTGACATCAGATAGGCAGATATTTTATGTAATTTCTCTTCATTTTATCTTCTTAGATGTGAGGGGTTTTCCTCACAATAATTTGTAGACATCCATTAAATAGACCGGCTTGGTGACTTTGAGATAAAGGGCACATTTTTTTGGTCTGAATTCCATGTTCCTTTTGAGTCACCAGATGTTTCTTTCATATTATTTCTTGTAGCCAGCCCATCACAACAGTTCTCCTTAACTGCTTTTTCCTTGGGAGGAGTCAGGGATCTTCATGGCAAGCTTCATATGATTCTGAATTGGTCCTGTAACCACCCCAACCTCAGTTTCTCTTGCTGCTTTCCTTTCATCAAGCAGCTCACAATCTAGCCATGTAAGAGAAAAACGAAACTAAATACCATAGAATATAACTGGTTTGTTAGTGACATTTTTTTAAGTGAATCCGTGTCATGGAGGAAAACTCATTTAACTTTACCGAGGCTGTGGGGATGTCTGGATATCGCAGGTGTCATTTGAGCTCGGCCTTGAGGAATCAGAAGTGTGTTGGGAAAGGCAACCAAACGGTAGTTAGGGCAGAAGTTTCAAAACAAGAAAAGGCACAAACTGGGAGGCAGGGGAACAAGAAGTTTGGTGTGTTTAGACTTTAGAACACAGATCACAGAATGAGGGGAGGAGAGTAGCAGCAGGAAATGATGGTGCTGGCAAGGGATGGGGAGGTCAGGCTCCACAAACAATGGGGTGAAATGATACTGAGTTTGGAGCAAGCTAAGAATGTTTTTCATATGTGATGAAAGGAAGTTCCCATGTTCAAATGTATGTTATAGAAGATTAGTTAGCAGAAATCAGATTGAAAGTATTCATGTGAGAAGCTCCCACACTTCAGAACCCCTAAAAGTTACTTGGTAAATCCATTAAAGCAAAGTTTCTGGGGTCTCAGTCATTTTTTGTAGTGGGGGGCCCAGAGATGTACACTTTTAATAAATTAGTACCCCAGGTGTTTCTGTTGGAGCTATCTCTAAGGACCACACTTTTGATTAACGGACTTTGCAGAATGTAAGTGGAGCCAATGAAAATGAATTTTTTTTAAAGAAGTTGAGGATGTGGGAAAGAATGATTAAGAATATGGGCTCTAGAGAGAATCGTACAGGTTACATTTTGGCTTCACCTCTCATTTCTGTGGGATCTTAGGACAATCATTATGTACTTCAGTATCTACATGTAATATCTACATGTAAATAGCAGTGATCATAACATAGTTCATAGAATTTTGTGAAGTGTACATGATTGTTAGAAGTAATGTGAATTGAGCCAAGTGTGTTGGCACACAACTGTGATCCCAGTACTTGGGAGACTGAGTCAGGAGGATGACAGGCTTGGGGCCAGTGTACAGTAATTTAGCAAGAGTCTGCTTTGAAATAAAAGAATAAAATAGGGCTGGAAGTATAGCTCAGAGGTAGAATGCCCCTGGGTTCAATTCCCAGTAACACATACACACACACACACACACACACACACACACACACACACACAGAACAAGAAAGAGAAGAAAAGAAAAGGAAAGGAAAGAAAAGAAAGAAAAGAAAAGAAAAAAAGAAAAGAAAAGAAAAGAAAAGAAAAGAAAAGAAAAGAAAAGAAAAGAAAAGAAGTAACTTATGTTCAATAATTCCTAGAACACAGTAAATTCTCTGTACATTTTTGTTGCTAGCATTATTATTTTGAAAAGCAGTAGATAAAGAAAATATTATTTCCATATACAACAAGTCTTTGCTTAAAGAATAATAGAAACATGCACAGGAAATAATCCCCTCTTGAATCTGGATCTCAGAGTTGGAGGGATAGATAGATGGATTAAAGACATAGGTACACCTTGCTGAGAAATGAAGGGAAGGCTCATTTTCAGAAGCAGAGGCAAAGATAGAATTAGAATTCAGAAGATATCTCCATTGTCCAAGTCTCTGTGTACTGAAGTTCTGGAAGCAAATGAAAAAGTTTTCAATAGAATTATCTATCCTTGGCTTCCTTTGTGATAATAAAAAGATAATGCCTGAGCAGTTCTGAGTTTGTCTTCTTTCATTACTGTAAGTCTGTCAATTTCAGAAGATGTCTTCTTATATTTTACCAAGAAGATCAAGTGTGTCTGAATTTTATGTGCATTTACTCAACTTTTATACAACCTATTACAGTATCCCTGAATTTTTATGGATTCTCTCTATCCTTACTTCTGTCATGGTGAGAATCATTTCTCTTCTAAACTAAATCCAATCTCTTTGAGTCCCTCCCGTCCATATTCTCTAAAGCACCTTCATCCATTAATTTCTCTGGCTTTCTTCAATTTTTTGTTTCTCTCTTTTTTCTTCTTTCTCCTCTTCTCATACATTCTCCATTCTTAATTTTTTTTTATCTAATTTGACATTCTTGGCCCCATCTACTATGTTGAAACTTTCTCATCCTTTGTATTCTGTGTTCTTCTATTTCTTTGCTATATTTGCTTTATCCTTAGAGTTGGTTAAGGATTGAATATATGGTTCTTCTACACCTTTTGCTTGTTCTATTTAAATAATTTTCTCTCCTGTAATTTCACCCCTTTAATATGGTTGGAAGTATCACCTTAACTCTGGTAGCTTTCAAACTAGAATTTCTGTGAATATCTCTACCCAGATATCATACATGGACCTCAAACTTAGCCTGAATAAATCCCAACAACATCTTAAACTTTTTCTTTTTCTCCAAGTTCCTGACTGAGCTCTTCTTTCTGACTTCTGTTTTTATAGTAGTATTTCTACCATTTTCCAAATCACTTGGATTAAAATTATAGATGTAACTTTATCCCCTCCTAGTACTTCAATGACCATTTCCAAAATATTTCTAGCACTTTCAAATCTTATTAAAATTCTTCCTATTGTTTCTCTTCTATAAATATCTCAGCTACCACCAGATTTTATACTATTTGAGTTGTTACAAACAGTCGAAGAAGTTGTACATTATACAATTTTAAATGTGCTATGCACATAGAATATGATGCAAATGGTGTTCCTTACTATTGAAAATATGCTAAAATGCATGCATGTAATTGCTGGGCCCTCTACCCAGTGACATGAAAGGGCCTGGTGGACTGGCAGAAGCCTGCTCTGGAGTACCGGGCCTCTCCCACGTGGCAGTAATTCAGCATATTAATGGCAAAGATGGCGCTGGCGAATTCCTCAGGGGGAGGTCCCGCAGGTAGTCCCGGAGGTAGCCTCAGGAGGGCTGTGATAGGTAGTTACCTCCTTCCATGCTCACAGACGACAGGCTCCTCTATCTATGATAGATCCCAGGAGAGCGTGGTGCCACACCCTACTGATTGCGAACTTCCTGTACTGCCTCTACTATAAAAGAGAGATGTGGCTTTCTAATAAACGAGTTCTTGCAAGACTTGGCTCCCGGTTGGAGGTATGGTTATTTCTCCAACCGTCCGGCGTCTGTTCCCCCATCAGCTTCGCATCTCTCTCTCTCTCTCGGGCTGGCCCCGAGAGACCGATGCCCCCGACATGTAATTTCTCTATAAACCCTTGTTACCTGAACCACATAACTAGTCTTCTAATTTGTAGTATTTTAACTAAACCATACTGCTGGTTATCTTACCTAAGTTTAATTTCAACCATACCATTGTCTTGAAAGTCTTCAATGGCCCTACCCTGTCTTACTGAGAGAATGAACTTAATATTGTATTACCATCTTTATCCAAATGCTCTCAACTGGCATTTGAGCCACAGAGATGGATCTTTTACCCTTTTGAACCACAATTACTTTTTAAAACATTGTCATTAATGCCAGTCTGTGATTTAAGATAAAAATTAGAGCCTAATTTGAGCACAAATGTCTATCTGAGGAATCTAGAGAAATGTAAAAACAATACAGTACAAAAAAAGCAAGCAAAAAACTTCATAAAATTTTGGAAAATTTCAGCTCTTCAGATTCTTCATACAAAGATTTCATGATATTTCCCTCTGGATTATTAACTCTAGAGTAGCCTACCAGTAGCAACCAGTTTATCCATGTCTCAGTCAAAAATACAAAATCCGAGAAGAGTCTGGTCGGTTCAGCTTACATCAGCATGCCCTCCGCTCTGGGCAGCAGGATAGAGTACCAACATGCATAGATGGATCTACCATATGCATTGGGGAAGTTCTTAGAGAAGCAATACTTAAAGGTTTTATTAATGCCAGTTCTTCCAATGGAATCTCTCTTTCATTTATCAATGTTTTTAGATGCTTTATGCTATTCTAGAGCAATTTCACAGTCATTTCCCTCAGTGAAACTTTCCTTGATCATCTTAAGTTATTATGAACCTGTTTACACTGACTTACCTTGAATATATACATATTTTGCTAAACATTAATTATTTTTATTTTTACATACTGCATCTGTGGCAACACAAGGTGGATCCCATCAGGCCTCCTTTAGCTTATCAGTCTGATTTTCTCCTTAAGAACATCCCCTAACATTTCCAAACCAATATGATTCTAAGAACACACTCCATATACATTATTGATGTCTAGAGTCTGAGGTGTAACAGTTTGAATTAAAACCAGCCACTTAATTACACTGCTTGACGCCTGATTATTCAAGGCACTGATTTGTATTTCTGTGGGATTGATCATTTTTGGAAGCCTGAGGTGTAATATTTCCACCTGCTGTCTCTGTCTTATGGGAAGATTTACATATTTGACTAAATGCTGTTCACATTTTGATGAGATTTAAATTAATTATACCTACTACAGTCTTATTTAAAAATGCCTGGTTGCATGGTGTGCTGGAAGAATTCCCACTGTTTAAAGAGTTGTATTTCAGGAGAGAGAGAGAGAGAGAGAGAGAGAGAGAGAGAGAACTGTAAACCAATAAAATAGGCTGTAGAATAAGCTAGGCACAGTTAATAAAATCCACTACTGAGATTGCACTCCTTGATAATTGTGTAAATAGAATAAGTAACATTTCATGTTAGGTATAAATAATTTTCATACAGACAAACTATATTTATCTGAGATTGGATTAGGGAGAAGAAATAAATCAAGTCAAATCAGGAATGTTTATTGCTATCATCACATGGTTGTACTCACAATTTAAACATAGGAGAAAATTTAAAGGATAGAGGGACTATGTGTTTCATAGAACTAGCTTGTAATGTGTCAGTCCTCATGTTAAAGAGCTTTGGAAACTGATCTGGCAGCAGAATTGAGCTACTAAGATATATTTTTAAACTGCTTCTTTTTTGTGGCAAGAAATGCTCAGTAAATTATTGCTGTTTATTAGTGTTATTAAAATGCACACGTAAATGCTGAGTTGGTATGAAATGCTCTGATAAGTAGTGTACTTTCTATGCCCAGTATGTTATTTCATTAAGTGTTTTGTCATTAAATGAACCCTTCCCTGTAAAAGTCACAGAAACCAGGAGTTGCTATGGAAACAGATGATGGGGGAGACCTCAGGGGAGAACCCCCATACATACAAGCTGTGAGACTTTCTTCTTTAGCTCTCTCTTGCTTTTCCCAGCTTCTTGGGATTAATCTGTCACTAATGTTCTGAGAGTGAAATTTCTAAAGTACTTTGCAGGGCTTATTTTTCTATCACTACTACCCTAGCAATTTAAAATCAAGTAAACACCATCAGGCCCCATTCACTTAGGCAAGGACTCATGATTCTAATTGCTGTTCTCTAAGTATTATATATTGTTTGCACAAAATAGCATTGCTTTGCCTTCAGATAATCAGTTAAATGACAGCTGCAATGAGCATCCCTCCTACCATTCAGTATCAGGTGCATCCTCACAGCTTTCCTGTTTTCCTTTTGTGAGTGCTCATTATCTCAATCTTCTGATCTTAATATTTATGCTGAAACATCTGTATTCCAGAGACTGTGATGCAAGAAGGCACCTGGATTTTTTCTGGTAGGTTTATATCCCTGCTTTTCTCTTGCATTATCCTTTTTTCCCCCTCTCTAATACCACTACTAAAGGAATTTTGACAGATTCCATGTGGTCATTTTAGGGCAGTGTTAGTGAGGTAACAAAATAAGCTGGATTAACACAATAGACATTTGTTTCTCACCCACATAAAGTTCAAAGTGGGAGATTCTGATTGGCAGAGGCTCTAGAAGCAGTGACCCAGAAATCCAAGTTCTTCCATCCTATGATCCTCTCAACTTCAGTCTGTGACCTCCAAGGATATTGCAGTGGTCTGCATCTCAGTCAGCCAAAATGGAAAGAGTACAGGGAAGCACACATGGTAGATTCACATAGGCCATCTTACAAGTGAGACACATCAATTCAACTTGTATCCCATCCGTGAGAATTCAGTCACCTAACTCCATCTACAACTCAGGGAGAATGGTAAATAAATCAGGTCAAATCAGCTATGTTCCTAACATAAGAAGACGCATGTTTGATGAGCAGCTAACCAGTTTCTACTGTGTGAAAGTTGCATTCTAAGAGTATATTTTAGTAAATTCACCTTTTGGTTCACTTAGTGTAGCTTTTACTGTGCCTGATTAATGATTGTAAATGGTCCAGAATGTATTGCTCCTTCAAGTTATGCTAGAATTTAGAGGGGAAAGAAAGCATGAACCCCACAACAGCACAGAAAGAATGCACATGGAAGAGTAAGAGGGAGAAGGGCACTAAGAGAAGATTGGTGAACAGTCAGTTCCATTCTACAAAGGGCCACGGGGGAATGGTGCCCTTGGGAAAATGCCTCTGGTTGCCAAATTTCAGAGACCTTGTCTTTGTTTTTTGGTTGCAATTACAGTGTTCCCTATGAGCTAGCACAAAGCCAAGTGAAAGGTATTTGGGAAACAGAAATAGCTCATGGAACTATTCTTTTACTTTTTTATATCATATAAATATAAAACTTATAAAATTCTAATATTTTACAAAACTGTTTTCCTGTGTCTCCAGGTATAAAATGGGCAAGTAGAAATAGGGGACACATTTAAGGATAAAAGCTTGTTAAATTTGGCAAAAAAACAATTTCTTATATTTCTGTTAAATTAATTCAGTTATGGGAATTTCTGTTTTGACTTTATGTTATTAAAATGGGACTTGTTTCAAGACATAGTATCCAGCTGTTATTAATAAAACTCTGAAATATAAAATGAAAACATTCAGGTGTGTGTATGTATATACATATATATGTGTGTATGAATATAATATGTATTACACATATCATATATACCTATATATATATATACACAAAATTATGGAAAAATTTGAAAATCTTTATTTTAATATAAATTCATAGCCGGGCATGGTGGCGCACTCTTGTAATCCCAGTACTTGGGAGGCTGAGACCAGAGGATCCGGGATCGCGGCCAGCCTCAGCCACTTAATATAAGTTCATTAAATTTATATAAAAATTCAGATCCTCAGTCATAATATTTATGGCCCCAAATCGGGGCCCTAAGAAGAGGTTGGCTTTACAGGCAGAAAATGGCCAAGGAGAGCATAAACAGTACAAAAGAAAATTGGTTGTTTTAAAGTTCCTTTCCTGGTAAAGGTTAAAGCAGAGTGGAACTTTTAAATCTGGTCTGTTTGAGGATTTGGCTATTCTGTCTCTTCCATTCCTGATTTCTTAGAGGGTTAGGTAAACACTTTCACTTTTGTTTACTTTTGTGGAGCCTCAGCATGAGCGACTCTACTTTGGTTTGGTCTATTTAGCCCAGTGCAGAACTCAGTCCAAATCGATGGCTATATTTGTGAACTTGTTTCTGTATCTTCTATTCTGTTCCACTGGTCTATGTGTCTGTTTTTGTGCCAATACCATGCTGTTTTTATTACTATAGCTCTGTATTGGTATTTTGATAGGGATTATTGCATTGATTCTGTAGATCATTTTTGGCAGAATGGCCATTTTGATAATATTTATTCTGCCTATCCAAGAGCAGGGGAGATCTTTCCATCTTCTAAGATCTTCTTTGATTTCTATCTTCAGTGTTCTATAGTTTTCATTGTAGAGGTCGTTTACCTCTTTGGTTAAGTTTATTCCTAGGTATTTGATTGGTTTTGAAGTTATTGTGAATGGAATTGTTTTCTGGATTTCTTTCTTTAAGTTCTCAGTGGTCCTTGATTTGCCATTTTCTTACCACTAACCCAAAGTAATTTTTCCATTCAGGGAAAAAAAAGACACATATCTCCCTACTACTAATAAGAGCACAGAAGAGAATTGGCCTCTAAAGTCATATCGTTGCCTCTAGACAAGCGTCTGCAGGTGTTTTTTAAAGGAAAGTTACTGAAATCACTGTATATCAGGGAAGTGTGCCCAGCTCTGCAAATTAACCTCCTATAACCTTGCAGATAGATTTTAGCATTTTGGCATGCGAAGCTTTTGCAGTTTTTATGACACTGCATCCATTTTCCAGATATTCAATTGCATCCTTGAGATTGTTTTATTTCCCCCCACCTGTTCATCCATTTAGCACAACACAAATTGTCTTTTATTTTTCCTTCTCATATTCTGCAAGATGGAATCATATACACATAGGAAAGCTGAAAATCTACAAGAATTCTATTTTAAAAAGTGGAAATTGAATATTCTGGATGCTAACATATGTTTAACTATTTATCAGACTGGACCTTGTACTATTTGAAATATTCAACATGTTTTATAAAGAATCTGGGGATTGCTAGCTCTAAACCATTTAAAAATAGATCTGACCCTGGATTGATTCACTATCTTTGGAGAGATGCATTGCTGAAATAAAGTCAATTAACAAATTTTTAAACAGGCTATCTGCTCACATACAGAATGTAAGCGCATTAACAAGAAATGAGAGTAGCATTTTACATAAACTCAGCTGATTAAGAAAACCAATTTATCTAAAATTGGTCATCTAAAACATTTTTAAAATGTTGACATGACATTTTTTCTAATGACTAACTCACTTAACATTTAACCTAATTTTGAGTGGGTTAATATTTTGTGACCATTTTTACAAAGTAATAATTACATGAGTTTAATAATTTTAAAAAACTAAAGGATTTTTTCCTTCAAGTGCCTGCCTTTCACACTATGCATTTCTGACTCTACTTCATATAATCACAGTACTGTAGGAACACTAGAGATTACTGGTGTCCTTGTCAGTGTCCTTTTGGAAATGGAGTCCTTAACATAATGTCTTCAGAACTATTGATAAGAATATGGCTTTGAGGAAGGAACTGTGCTCATCAGAATAGCCTACATTGTGCTGTGGCAATAATCCAATAGCCATGTGCCTTATGATAGAGGTATATATTTCACACATGCTATGTGTGTGCTCTACGTCACTGGGGTGGTCTGTTCCATGTTGTCCTCAACTGGGGACCTCAAGCATGAAAGACCTGTCAGCAGATTCATTGGTGGTCACTGATACCTTGGAACATGAAGAATCATGCCCCAGTATTTAAAAGGATCTTTAAAGAAACTCACTGACTTGCTACATACATTTTTTGTGCAAAATAAATCATATGACTATGCCTAACTTCCAAGGACAGAATTAATTGTAGTTCTAGAATGTGCCCAGAAAGTTATTGAACAGAAATATTAGCAAGAAGTATCAATTCTACTACAAGATTATCAAGGAAGGAAAAGAGAGGAAGGGAAAGAAAAACAGGGAGGGGAGAAGAGAGGAAAGAAAAGACAAGATGGAGGCAATAGAGGGAGAGGGAGAAAGGAAGGAAACCTGGGGTTTGAATACCTAAAAATGTGTGTGTGTGTGTGTGTGTGTGTGTGTGTGTGTGTGTGTGTCCTTTAATAGCAATGCACATAAATGTCTGTTTACACATACATATATGAGGTGGATTAGGAAAAGCTTTGCAGATGAAATGATATTCAAGTGTGATACTGAAGAAAAATAGGAATTTATCAGGCAGAAAAGAGAGGTTAAAGAGATTACAGGCTGGAGACTAACAAGACCAAAGATAAGGAGCAAAGAATATGGTGATTAAGAAATGGTGCCAGGCATGTTGGCACACACCTGTAATCTCAGCATTTGAGAGGCTGAGACAAGAGGATTGCAGATTGTGGTCAGCCTCAGCAATTTAGCAAGGCTCTCAGCAACTTAGTGTGACTCTGTTTCAAAATAAAAAATACATAGGGCTGGGGGTGTAGCTCAGAGGTAGAAGGCCCCTGCGTAAACCCCGGTACCTCTGCTCCCAACCCTGCCACACACATACATATAATAAACCAGAGAAGCTTCTTTCTCATTGTTAATTTTATTTTTTGTCACTGGATGTGATAGCTTGGGCTATTGGTAATCAAATATTTACCTCTTCTGTTGTGAGACAGATATACATTTCTGCTTCATTGATTTATTTTAGCCTTGACCATGTGACTTTTTTGGCTAATAAAATGTAGGTAGAATTGACAGGTGCAAATATGAGCTTTAATTTTAAGAGACGCTATGTGTTTCTGCTTGCCCCCTGGCAGCAGACAGACCTCTATAATGAAAAGAATGTGTCAAGGCAGCCTCTGACTGGCTCCCTCCACCAATGGAAAAAGATATATGAAGATATCTTAGCCATGGAAAGAGGTATACGAAGTTGTCACCCAGATAAACAGCCGACACACAGCAAACCTCCAAGCTTATTAATGGTATAATACATGCTTATTATTATTTTATTGAATTTTGTGGTGGTTTCTTTGTTATATCACATTATTGTGTCAGTAGTTGACTAATAAACAGAAAACCTAATACATATTTTAAGTATTTCAAGATGGTTGGGTGACTAAGTTAATTTTAAGTCAAATAATTTAAATAAGAAAACTGGATCAGCAATATATTTTTATGTACATAAAATAAGTGTGTGGGTCAGAAGGAAGGTATATTACCTCTTAATGAAAAAATCCAGAATGCAGTGGCTTCTGTTCATTATTCCGCTGGCTTTTGCTGGTTGTATTAACCAGGACAAAAAAGCAACTTTTCTCTACTGTCTTTCTACTTTCTTAAAATTCCAGGGTCTTTCTTCATCCCCCAGAATTAAGGGGTATTAATAGGGTAATGAAAGTTGAGATAGTTCTTCATGCCTTAAAATCAAATTTTACCTGAATTACACATAGAATAAATTTCTGATATACGAATACCACATTCCTCATTTTTAATATAGGTTTTGAAACTGTGACATCATGTTTAAAAAGTAGGACGGGGAAATAATAGAATTGAGATAAATAGAATTGAACTACATGCTGCCACTTATAAGTCATGCTGCCTTAGGTAAATCATTAACTCATTTAAGCCTGAATTTTCTCATATAAAAATGAGGATGATGATATTACTAATCACACCTGGTTCTTTTAAGCTAATGTATATTAGTGCATTTGGCATAATATATAATGTGAAGAGAAGAGCCACTGATGACAACATTGGTGACAGTGTGGGTGTTCTCTTGGATATTTCCATGAAAATTGGAAGACAGGAAAGCAAATATGTGTTTTTGTTGTTATCCTGTCCCCAAATTCTAAATTTTGTGTTACTTGATTTTTTCCTTTTTTTTAGTTTTATTTATTAATTTTTATAATTTTATTGGTGCATTATAGTTTCACATAATAATGTAGTTCATAGTGATAGTGACGTACATGCACACAGCACTTGGTGAGCTTTCCCCCAGCTCCCTCCACCCCACTCCTCTCTTCTCCATACAGGATATTGAGATTGACATTGGAATTCTCACATATGTAAATAATGTCAGTAGAATTGATCCTTCACTGATTCCCTCCACAACCCCTTCCTCTAGACCACCTCTCTGGCTCCACTGAAGTTTCTCCTCCATTATCTGAAGTCCCTGTTTCTCCCTAAAGGGGGAAATGCCATATGAACAGTAAATTCAGATGACTTGTTATGCTAACACAGCACACAAAAAGAGGATTATAACCTGTTTTAAGACTTTATTATTTCCAGTATACAATTCTCTTTTTGGTAAAAGTACAGAATTAATTATTATGTCAAGGAAAAATGAGGCTAGGTTAATTGAAATCTTCCTGTTATAATAATCTTTTAAAAGTAATATAAATACATTGAAGTCATTGAAGTGTGCTAATAGGCCCAAATTTGAATCAACTGAGTAGCATATCTTTCATCAATTCATTAAGACTCGGAGTTTAATTGTTCCCTATTTTTAATCCACATAAGTACCTCATCATATGTTTCACTGGACAGAGAAGCAGATGATTGAAATTGTCACATTTTGGTCTGGGCCCACATCACATTAAAATTCTACATTGTCAGACAATTTTTGGAAATTTTCCTAACATGTATCAGAGGGCAAAATATCTAAAATTGTGTAATTAGCTTTGGAAAAGCCGACTATGTTAATGTAAATGGCCACAATTTTGCAGAATTTTTGACAAACCTTTTGATCATAGAGGAGGAAGCATTAACCATGTGCACAGGTTAGATACTGTTCATGGAACTTTTCAGTTGTCAAATCTCCTTGGATTCATCTTTCTTCCTTTGTGTCCTTTTTTCTTCAGCCTCAAATATAAATGTTCTAGCCATTTCCATAATGAGGGCTTTAGGTGTGTGTGTGTGTGCATGTGTGTGTGTCTACATTATGGGGTGTATGTTCAAGTTGTGCAAGATACTGTTCTGAGTGACATAAAGGCTACAAATAAGAAAAAGACATGGAAGTCTAAAGGTTCTTTGCAGCAAACTCAAGAAGAAAAATAAGTTATACTAGGCAAGGTTTTTGGTTGCAAGTGCAACCCGATCTCCCCTAACTTAAGCACAATTAATAATAATAATAATAATAATAATAATAATGGGAATTTTTAGATCTGGAAAATCAAGAGTCTCAAAAAATAATGAATGCCACATTGAGGCACAGCTGGCTAATAGGACTGGTCTCTACCTCTCAGCTCTGCTCTCCTTTGTAAGGGCTTCATTACCATGGATTCTCTCTGTGTATTCTGGCTCTAGGCAGTTCCAAGCCATTATTCACTTTCTGTTATTAATCCAAGATGTACTTATATTTTTACATACTGTTTATATCGCTCATGATCATTTTTGGCTCTATATGCTCTTCCTGAGTCCTCTTTGCTTTTACAATGATCAATTTATTCAAAAATTAGTTCAGATTTTACCTCCTGCAGGAAGCCTTCTCTTGATCACTTGAGACTGGTACCTCTTAATTATGTAGTAATGACAGCATCTGTTTCATCCCCTTCTAGCATTTATTACATGATTGACAATGTCTGGCTTTTATTTCTATAGCCTCAGCATGAAATATGATGCCCATCAAAAAGTAGATGATCAAGAGACACATTTTTCAAATGTCTCAATTCTTTATGAAAAATCTCTTCCTGTTAAAAGTAAGTATTAAAAATATATCTCTGATCTACCCAAAATAATTGAAACTAGACTACCATAGTAATGCATGGATATCTATGTTTATAGCTGCACAATTCATAATTGCCAAACTATGGAATCAGCCAAGATGTCCATCAACAGATGAATGTATTACAAAATTGTGGCTATACACACAATGAAATTCTAACTCAGCCATAAAGAAGAACAAAATTATGTCATTTTCAGGGAAATGGATGGAACTCAAAAATATTATACTGAGTGAGATTAGTCAGTCACAAAAACTGAAAGGTTAGATGTTTTCCCTCATATGTGGAAGCTAGGGAGAAATTGGGACACAGGAGGGACTCCAGACAGAGGAGAAACCTTAGTGGAGTGAAGGAGGGGACCTAACTTATGGGGACTGGAGGGGAAAGGAAGACTTGAAGAGGGAAACACTGCAATGGACATGATGGACATACACAGACTTATCAATGCCAATCACTGTGTCGAGCATGGGAAGATGGGGAGGGTGAGGGAGTAGAAGGGGAACTGAGGGAGGGCTCACTGAGGTCTGTGTGCATGTATGCCTCTATTACCCTGAACTTTATCATGATGTATGATTACAATGTACCACCAATAACTAAAAGAAAAATAAGGTTTGATGCACTGAATTGTGATATTCATTTTAATGGACAATATCTTCCTTTCCTTCCTTTCATTCTATCTGTTACTGACCAATAATAATTTAAAATAAAACCTTTTATGCTCCTAAGTGAAAAAATGTATCTCTGATATTCATAAATACTGCTTTCCTGGTTACGAAATGAAAAAAAATATTTTCTAAAATTTCTCTCCTCTTCTTTCTGCACTGTTTACCTCATACCTATTTGTATTAGTATGTTAAATTTCTGCTCCTACCAAAGAGTCAGGTTGTGCAGAAACATTGATTCATTTAAACACATTATATATGTATTGGGGAAAAATGGTTCTAAGATTATATGTGTTGAGATTTCTTGGAGAATAGCAATAGAA